>JAQJVL010007546.1:5000-23461 GCA_035578905.1 Stictocephala bisonia
TTGCTGAGAACATAACAAGTTAAAAGAATTGAAAAAAGTCATAAGTCTGCTGAGGAAAAGCTTCTCGTAAATTTTACTGAGTGTAGGCAAGATAGAAATCGGACGATAATTTTCAACCAGTGGGTCGTTCTTTTTGAAAATCGGAGTAATTTTAGATTTCTTTAATTCGGCTGGGTATAAACCCTGATCAAACGACATATTTACCAGTTTGCTAAGCGGCCCACTCACTTGACTGATAAATGTTTTTAATAGCCAAACAGACAAACCACTTTCATCACACGACCTAGTGAGTCTAAGATCACGTACCACGCGAACCACCTCCTCCGGTGTGACAGGTGACAAAGCCATGGACGACGCCGGACTCCCTGGGAACCCACAATTATATAAAGGCTCCCTACCCCCAGGATCCCGAGCACCAACACCACCAGGCGGTCCCTGTGTGGTGCAGCCGCCGATACCACCATGAAAATTAGTTTCAACACTTCGGGGATGCGAGTCTACGTTGGAATTACCAACTAAAGAGAAAAAAAGGTTGAACTCTCTAGCCACAGCTAGTGGGTCATTCACAATGTTGTCATTGATTTTTAATTGAATTTGCTTAGATGCATTGCATCCTTGTGATCTAGTGGAGTTTATGATGCTCCAAGCAGTCTTTGAAAGGTTATCCGACCGTTTTAGAGCACTCTCTACGTCATAGGCTTTCGCAGCTCTAATGACTTTCTTATATATACGTTTGTAATTTTTGAAAAATAATTTAAAACGTTCTTTGTTTGTGTTTCTGAAGATAGAATAATAAAACTTTAGTTTCTGCCTCGACACAAGAATTCCTTTAGTTATCCAGGTTGTTTTTTTATTCTTGTGCTGTTTTTTTATTCTTTTAAATGGACAATAAATATCAAGATAGGATATTAACCTCTCCGCAAAAGCGCTGAAACTTGTACAAGGCCCATTGTAATCTTCTAAAAAATACCAGTTCTCTTTCTGCAGAGCAGAATTCAGGTTTCTTAAATTTACAGGGCAAGTGTATAGTTTACTTAGACAATTAGAGGGTTCAGTGTCCGGCATGCGCCCCCTGACCATCGCCACCTGCGCAAAGTGATCAGAGAGAGCGGTCTCGAGAACCGAAACAGTAGTGCCCTGCATGTCAGTGATAACGTTGTCGATAGCCGAAACCGATGTCGCGGTCACTCTAGTGGGGGAGTTCACAGACCACAGGAGGCCGAAAGAGTTCAGAATGTCACGGAACCGCTGGGTATGAGGGTGAAATTGGTCCAAGACATTTATATTAAAATCCCCTAAGATAATGAATTTTCTTTCTTTTTAAAGAGGTTTCTTTCTTTTTAAAGAAATAAGTAGAAATTCGAAAGAGTTAAAAAAGACATTAATATCTCCATTTGGGGATCTGTATAGGCCAATGATAATAAAAGATTCATTTGAATTTGGTGAAATTTGTATACCCACCGCCTCAAAATGGAGTTCAACACTGTTGGAGATAATATGCGGTTCGAAATGCGTTTTGTGTTTTGTAAATATTGCCACTCCTCCTCCCTTGTGTGCATCTCTAGAAAACGATTGTGCTAGAGTTAAGTTTTGCAAATGAAACATTTTGACAGTGTCAGTACGAAATCCGTGTTCAGTAATAATCAGAACGTCCGGATTGAGCTCATTACAAAAGAGGTTTAACTCATCGACCTTATTCGAAGCTATTTGGGCATTTTGATGAATTACTGTAATTGAAGGGTTTAAGTCATGACTCGACCCAGGTGTCGCGGGTCCAGATTCAAGCTTGTTGTCCCTAAAAAATGTTGTTGTTTGCTGCTGCCTACGTCATAATTGGGTATTGGAAGTGGTCCTGTCAGCGCCTCGGCGTAGGTCTCGTACGGTAGTGTCCTCGGTTCCACGATCACAGGGGAGGCGACGTTGACAGATGGTGTAGGTGGTGCCGATAGAGTGGAGCCAGATGAGATAGTGTCGGCTGGATTATTTATGCCTGAGCTTAATTTAATGAGACATTTTAGTAACTTCTTAGCCAACAGAAGGAATTCTTCCTGTTGTAGAAGGAACAACAGCCTAAATCATGAAACAATGTAATAATAATAGTTTTATAATGTTTACATTATAATTATAGTCCAGCCGTTCTAACTTTACCTCTGAGGGGATTACAACATTGCAACATTGTACTGTATATCTTGAGCGCTTGGCTCCTGTCCCACGGTTAATTTGTTTCCAGTCAAAATAAATCATAATTAGGGCCTAATAGTCTTTATAAGCTAAATTTGTCCGATTGACTTTGTTTTTTTTTATATTTGAAAACAGTAAAACAAGTACTTCCCAATTAAACACTAAAAAGATTTTAATTCCCACTAAAAAAGTAAATATGTACCTTCCTATATTCTTCTCAATTGTGAGTTACCGGATGTAAAATTTAGAGGAAGGCTGTGGTGGTCTGGATTCAACGTTGCCTATGCCGATTTTCCAGTTTATCCCCCAACCCTCAGAGGTAAAGTTAGAACGGCTGGATTATAGTGTGTTGCAGCCATTGCAGGGCTGCCTCAATGATGCATGGGTAAGAGTGGTGACGAGGCTTTGTTTTTATTCGTGAAGCCTACCACACTTCCCTTTTTGCCAATATCGTTCATATTTTATTTTTAATCTATGTATATAAAAGGCAAAGCCCTGGCTCACTCACTCATCATTAATTCTCCAACTTCCCATGTAGGTAGAGAGCTGAAATGCTGTACACTGTTTCTATAGGTCTTAAATAGAACAACTAATGTATTTCCATCTCGATAATGTACTCCTAAGGGGTAAAAACCACCCATAAAAGAGTGTTACATAAAGATTGGGTAGACTTTAGTAAATTAATAACGGCTGTTTTGTAAATAAATAAACATGTTTATTTTGTATGTTTAACATTATACAATTGATGCATTTTTAATATTGAGTTTAATCTTCAGCTATTAAACAAAAACAAATGAAATGAAATTATATCCAATGAAATAATGCCATTATATATTTTTACTAATAAATAGGTAGCAAAGCAAGTAGTGTGAGTGAAATACTGTAAATACATTTAATATTGAACAGTTAACCTTCTATTATTTGTAGTCAAATGTCACATGCCGAGGCCAAAGGTTGGGTGTATCGAGCGCAGCGAGTGTCAGTGTTGGCCCGCGAAGCGTGCAGGGGTGTCCCTTAGTTAGCTAATATTTTTTATTTATTCCAATGGTGACACTACTTTTGAGATAAACAAATTTAAATTTAGGTATTTTTTAATTAGGTGGACAGCCAAATGGGCAGCTACCTTACAGATAAAATAACCAATTATAATTTTTATAGTATTGTACAAACATAAAATTCATGATTATATAAATGAGATGATGACCTTATGACTAGTACAAATTAAATAAATTGAGTAATAACTTTAATTGAGTACCCTTTATTTTACATTCTTACATATGAGACGCTGACACAACGTTGTTGATATTTTAAGGCGAATATGAATGGTTATATGAGTGTAGGATGAGTGTAGTCTGGTTACTAACTGAGTTCATCTGTTCCTCAGAAAGGGCAATTCATTAATAGCCCAACAGCCAGGGCAACTAAGGAACCTACAGCTTTACGTGGAATCCGAACCACGTAGTTCTGGTCTGATTTCAGCTAATTGACAAGCCTGATAATCAGTTATCTCCCCCACACAACATCCGCATAATGATTACCACCCAACATGGATACCCCAGACTTCTCTAGTAGTGTCCACGCCGATAGCAACCATCAAGTGGATGCCATGTCGGTATTAAGAGGACCGAGCATCCAACCTATCGCCTACAATCTCCCAAACACTTTGTCCCCAAGTAGCTGTGCCAACTTACAATAAAACATGACCGGTTTTGGCTCTTATGCCATATTCAGAGTGTAAATAATATAACCCATAAGAAATGAACAATTATTAATATTTATTATTATTTTTATTTTATGGCCTTCATTGGACCACTTTAGTCATCTGCTTGTGTTCCTTTGTCTTCTCTCAGCCCAGCATCTCTTCATGCTGTCAGATCGTAACTTTCTTTCTTCATCTGGAATCACTCTTCCTATGCTTTCTAAATTTATTTTGGTTAGTAATCTGATCTGCTTGTTATTTAGAACCTTGGTGTGTTTTGTTTTATTCTTCAACTCTTACTATGTAATTTGCAGCTCTCTCATGTCTTCCTTAAGTTTTAAAATCCGTCTTATATTTGTTTTGCTGTTCCATAGTTGTTCTGTGATTTTTGCTTAATCATTCTTTCCTCAGATGTCCCGATTAAGTGTCCAAGGAATGAGATTCGTGTCTTTTTCATTGTACTCGTGACAGGTTATATCTTCTTGTAAACTGTTTCGTTGGAAGCTAGTCTCCAGTGTCCATTCTCTTGATAGTTCTTGTTAGTGCAGGTTCTAATTATTCGTCTCTCTATCTTGAGTAGTCTGTCTATTGCAATGGTATTAGTTGTTTTACAGATAGTTTCACTTGCGTATGTTATTATCGGTTGCATAAATGTTCTGTAATGTCTTAATTTTTCAGCTATTGATGGGCACTTTTTATTAAATGTGTTCTTTGTTGTACATTGTGCTCTCACCAGTTTATTTATTCTATTGTTCCATGATGACTTTTCGTTGCGATTGTATGATATTTTCACCTAAATATTTAAAGCAGTTTACAATTTCTTGCTGGCCTATTATGATTTTGTTTGCGAGTGGCGGGTCAGTTAACATTATTTCCATTTTCTCAAAGGATATTTTGAGGCTGATTTTCTGGGCAATGTCTTGTAATGTGGTTATTTGTTGTTTGGTCTCTTGAATATTATTGGCCAACAGTGCCAGGTAATCAGCAAAACCCAGACAATTTAGATCTTTATTGTCTTTAGAAGATCCGATTTTTAAATTCTTCGGATTGTTTTTGTACCATTCTCTTTTTATATATTCTAGGGCACAATAGAACAATAACAGTGACAAGACATCTCCCTGCCTCAAACCTGTTTTTATTTGAAACAACTCAGAAAGATCACCTCTAATAACAACTATGATAAAAACAGCAGTATATAAATAAAGGCAATAAGGAATTAACCTAAGAAATAATAACAATACATAAACTTAAGAAAAATAACAATAATACACCTTACCAATAACAACAATAATTTCTAACACAACAATGACAAAATAAACAGTAACAATAACACCCCTATATATAAAAAAGACAGCATTCTGGAGATTTTAAAGTCAGATGATGATCAGAAAACAAGTGTTAATTTCTGACTAAGTGTGCGTGTCACGTTTTTCCCCTTGTGCATGAATATGTAGTCTAGTTAATTAAAATGCATTACTGAATGGTAGTTTGTTAGCATCTGAAAAGAAATACTGGCTGAGTTTTCCGGTATTCAGTTAAAATTTGTGTTATAACTTTAAAATATTATTTATACTGATGTTAAAATTTGACAACTAGTTTCTAGGTTATATCTGAAATATTACATTTGACAAAGGACGCTGCTGCCAAGATACAAAAATAATGTAAATAGGACTTATTTAAATTAGTCCATATTGTCACCTGCTGATGGCAATACTTGCTGGTGAGCAGATTGATAACAAGTGACAGTTGACCTTCATCCTCACAGGTGGCGTACGAGTTCACTATATGTTGCTCGAGCGACTGCAATCTATCTCTTGTGCTGTATGGACATTAATACTTAATGTTTAATGTTAAGGATTTAATATTTTATATTAGTGCTGACTAATACATGCTGATAATTATTGCACGTTCATACAATCATAGCCATCAAAATGTCTTTTAAAATTGAGCAAAAGGAAAGCCTTGCATATTATTTGGAAATAACAAATACAGGTTATACCGGACACTAAAAAATGGATAAATATCCTGGCGCTGTCTAGGAAGAACCTGCGGGGCTTCAATAAAAAGCGACGCCCAAATGACATCTGTAACCATCACAAATGATAATCACTCTGGGAGCCATCCAGTTACTATGAGACGGTTATCGTTGATGGCGGCCGAAACTCCGAAAGCCCTGTCTTCGATATCAAAGTCGAACGCCCAAACTACACAGCCTACTCACAATAGCACAGCCAAAGCATCCAACACAGATTCAAATTTTAGCTTAACGCCTCTTATTACCCATACCCCTTCGGCCGGCCGGGCGGTGGATACACCACCAAATAACACATCTCTGTCCACGTTTCAATCTGTTACTTCCACACCCGAATCCCACTCGACACAGGAAATAACATTACTGATCCAGGAAAACCGACGTCTGAAGGATGAAGTACTCAGACTCGAACAAGACTTTAATAGACCATAGCATTGAATCCGACCAACGACTCCTTCAATATAATTCTGAAATATTTACAGACACCACCAACCAAATCACAACCAATTCTCAGACAAAGACGTAGATTTTGCAATACTATGCGATCACACACAACTTCAACCTCTGTCAAAGGCTCAGGCCCCTCCTTGTAACCAATGTGACTCATCGGTGAACTAATAATTAGGTTGAGAACTACGATCGAAGTGTTGGAGGCTGAACTGATGTTACTGCAGAATGAGGCAAGCAAGAACCGATGCATCAGTGGTTCAGAGACAACACCGGATCCTTCAGTGGAAAAAATGAGACCCGCGCCAGAAAACCCATACAATCAAGCCAAGACAAAAATTCAAAAAAAAAAAAAAAAATGTATTTATATATCAAACCGCAAATCAACCAAAAAAGCAAATAAAAACGTGGTTTTTTACTCCAAGCCGAAACTTCAACACGCCCACCACCAACAGAATCCATCACATTCAAATCGATCGTCATCGAGGGCGACAGCCATGCGTGCCACATCATATATCTGACCTCTAGACTCCTTCAGCAACGTGTTCCTGTTATGGGTGTGTGTAAGCCTGGTGCTAAGCTGCCACAAATCATCGCATCACAACCACAGCCGGCTAAGAATGGGTCTCGCTGTGATGTCCTCATAGCCGGGACCAATGATCTCGCAGCGGGCGAACAGCGAAACCTATATGAACTAATAGAAAAACGAATAACCTCAAAGCCCCTTAACACGAAGCTGATAATCGCAACCCTGCCACACCGACATGACCTGTCAGCTACCCATGATATAAACCAAGAACGCACACATCGAGGAGTTAGCTGTATGTGCATTGGCGGGCGGGTGGGTCAATACCACTGTATGTGCATTGGTGGACGGGTGGGTCAATACCACTGTATGTGCATTGGCGGGTGGGTGGGTCAATACCACTGTATGTGTATTGGCGGGTGGGTGGGTCAGTACCACAATACGTGTATGGGCGGTCGGGTGGGTAAATACCACTGTACGTGTTTGGGCGGGCGGGTGGGTTATTACCACTGTACGTGTATGGGCGGGCGGGTGAGTCAATGCCACTGTACGTGTATGGACGGGCGGGTGGGGCCATGATGAAATACGCACTCGTGAACGCATACATCGAGGAGTTAGCTGAGAGGAATAACGTCACAATCCTAAAAATGAGCTAGCTGCATCGAAGGGATTTTACGAAACATGGAATGCACCTACGGTTGAGAGGAAAGTGGCAGTTGGCAAGGCTACTGGTAGAAGCTCTGTCCAAAGCAAGCACCCGAGTTGACGCCGTTGACGGGAAGAAGCCAGCGGAGGTGCCAGCGGACCTCCGACCCCCCACTGCCGGCACGCGCGCCCAGGGAGAAGGTGATGAGGACGCTCTACATCCACGCATGATGACCCTCTGTTCTCCTACAACGTATGCTGACGCCGTCAAGGAAACATCTCCAACGGACGCTCGAACAACGAATAACCACAAAAAATCAGTTTTAAATGCTTCTTGTGATATTTTAGAAAATCTAGTTTCAGCCACCAGGTTGACATGACGAACAGACGAACAAAATCTAACAAACCAAAATTGGAAAATCAGCCAAGCCTGCAAATTAAACTGATTCACCAAAACGCACAGATAGCAACCAATAAAGCAGATGAGCTTCTGCTTATGACTGAAGAGCTTTATCCGGACATACTGGTTATAACCGAACACGGTTTCAACAAGAGTAACGTTGACAACTTCAAAATTTTCAATTGGTGAATCATTACTGCAGAAACCTTTCCAAAGGAGGAGGTGTAGCAGTTTTTGTAAAAAAAGAAATTTCATCTTTCCCGTACATTTCTTTTAAATCATCAGAAAAACACTTAAAAGTTGCAGGGGTAAAAATACAAACCAAAATGACTCCAATTTCCGTTATTGGAGTTTACCGGTCTCCCAGCAGAACGGAAGATATCTGCTTATCAAATTTCGAAAATGTGCTGTCCGATGTAACAAAAAATGTGAAAATTTTATCATAATGGGTGATTTTAACATCGACGTGCTGGATGTTGAAAGTCCCACAGCAAAAAGGTTCGGAGACCTTTTAAGGTCGTTTAACCTTTTCTGGTCAATCGAGTCACCAACTAGAGTGACGGATATTTCATCGACAGCAATTGACAATATAATCACAAATGTGACAGAAGTGAGGGTGTCTGTGATCAACACAGCGATCTCAGACCACTACGGCCAACAAGTCATAATCAGAGGTCCTGAACAACAGCGGGATCAGAACATTAAAAAAACCATTAGAATCACGAGGCCCACAAACATTACCCTACTGAATTCCCTTTTATCTAAAGAGAGTTGGGGGTTTTTCAACCTCGAAGATCCCGTAGAAACTCAATTCAAATCATTTCAGGATTGCTTTAACTTCCATCTAAACGTGAGCTGTCCCCTGAAAACATCAATCCAAAAACCGAGGAAAATGAAGTGCAAGTGGATTACTAAAGGCATTCTTGTCTCGAGAGAAAGGCTAAAACTTCTCTCCGAAATCAACAAGCAATCGACCAATTTATCAGACAAACAATTTTTTCTAAATTACAAAAGAATTTACAAAAAGGTCATAAAGGCTGCCAAGGCTTATGACGTATCAAAAGCACTGCTCACGACAAAAAACGCCTCAAAAACTGCTTGGGCCATAATCAACAGTAAAAATCCACAGACTCACAAACAAATCGAACTCACCATTGAAAACAATCAAATCAAAGATCCTTTCAAAGTCGCTGAGGCGTTTAACAGATTCTTTTCCTCGTTTGGTGCTGACCAGGGTCTTTATCATCAACAGCATCATACACCACCCCCACCTTTTCAGGGGCCAGTTAGTTCATTATCCCTAGCCCCAGTCACTAAGGAGGAGATTGCTAGAATGATAAGAGAGCTTGCAACAAAAAAGTCAAATGACTTAAACCACGTATCAACGTGGCTACTCAAACAGCGCTCTGAGCACCTTCTGGACCCACTTGACATCTCATCAATCTCTCTTTTCAAACTGGAACTTTTCCCTCCCTCTTAAAAACATAAAAAATCACACCAATTTTCAAAAAAGGCGACCCTTTTTCAATTCAAAATTACCACTCTCTTTCAATTCTGCCTGTCTTTAGCAAGGTCTTCGAGAAAGCTTTTTTCTCGAGAATCTTGTCATTCCTGGAAAAAAATAATTTTCTTTCAAAAAAACAATTTGGGTTCAGAACTGGAAAATCTACAATAGACGCGGTAGTGCGTTTAGTAGATTTGGTATTAGAAGGGATCGAAAGTCGAAAGAGTACGCTCAGTGTATTCCTAGACTTATCAAAGGCTTTCTACTGTGTTGATCATGGCACCCTCTTACACAAACTAGAGCATTACGGGATTCGAGGAATATCACTCCAGTGGTTGAAGTCGTACCTCAGTAATCGCACTCAAACCTTCAAAATTTCAAACGTATATTCAGGAGAGGAGGGACTGAGCTATGGGGTTCCGCAAGGTCTATTCAAGTCCTCTGCTCTTCTTGATCTATGTGAATGATGTTGGTTCATCACTGCAATATGGATGGCTCGTCCAGTATGCAGATGACACGACTCTCTGTTTTGGAGCATCATCAAAAGAAGAACTTGAAATGACAGCGTATACTGAGCTGAATGGCTCAATACAGCATTTCAATGAACTCAATCTCAAAACAAACCCAACAAAATCAACATTCATTCAATTTTCATTGCGAAAATCAGAATCAGATGAAAGCCCAACAATCATGATGGGTGACACTGAGATCAAGGTAGTCGACGTGACAAAATTCCTTGGTATACACCACGATCGAGGGTTGACTTGGGGTAATCACGTCGACAATGTGTGTGCAAAGCTATCCTCAGACATTTATGTTTTGAGGCAGCTGTCCAAGTACTGCCAAACTAGGTCCTGATGACGGCGTACTATGGTATCATCTACCCACACATCTCTTACGGAGTAGCTCTGTGGGTTGGGTATACTGATACACATTTCTTCCGAATCTTCAAGCTCAAGAAGAAAGCAATCAGAATAATAGCAAAATCACACTGGAGAGAGTCGTGCAGACCGACATTCAAAAAGTTACAACTGTTGACTTTGCCCTGCCTCTATATTTTAGAAGCATCAGTGTTTTTCATGACAAAATGTACTCACATACGAGGGTCCAACTTCCATTCCTATTAAACTAGAGGCAGGGAAACCTACCGAACTGTGAGACACAGACCGGCAGCGTTTGAGCGACTGCCCTCACAGGCAGGAGCTAAATTCGTCAACAGTCTGCCAGATTCAATTAAAATGCCACAATGCCGAAGGCATTCAAAACTCGTCTAAAGTCCATCCTCTTGGCACAAGCCTTCTACAGTGTGGACGAGTTTATGGCCTATAGCTGGGAGACCACATAATTTCCTAAATGTCGGCCTTTGTGATTGAATGTATATGTGTTAATTGTTTGCATGTTTGAATGAGTGAGTGGAATGTTATATACTATTCATTGATATTTAAAATTATACTTAGGACTAAATATTAGTTTAAACTGTATGCACGTTATGACGATTGCGATACAATTGTAATAATTGTTTTATGCAATAAAATACTTATTTATTTATTTATTTATTTATCAACCAATTAGAGAAATCATGGCATCTCTCTTGAACAGCTCTGAAAGAAATCCATATCATAGCAGGCTTATCCACTGATGTCGAGGAATCTGGGAACCCCGTTCTTAGCATAATTTGTCAACTGGAAGTGTCTGCTGAAGTTATACTTGGACCGGACACTTCTTGGTATCAAAATGTACAAATCACATAACAGATCCGGGCAGTCAATGGAACCACTTAGGAGTTTATGCATGAAGATAATATCATGAAAGTTCTTTCTCTGCCAAAGCGGTTGCAGCTTGAATTTATAATAACTTTCAGTGTTCAGTTAATAAGTTTTAAAAGATCCGATATTAAGTAACTTTACTACCTATTTTACATTGATACATTACACATGGTCTAAACTTCGAGAAATATTGCCATTTTCCTTTGCAATGGCATAACCTAAAGTAATCATTCAAATTCGCCTTAAAATACCAACAACGTTGTGTCCGCGTCTCATATGTAAGAATAAGATTAAGAACATGATAATTTTCCAAGAAGAGTACGGTAGTAACTGTTAAAACGTGGCAACACTGCAAGTAACAGTACCAAACAAATAGCCGGAAACATGACATGAGCCGAGGAAGTATGCATGTGCGCGCATTAGAAATGAAGAGCATTAACCATCTGATTAGGCGGGGACACACGAGCGTTGAGAAGTACGTGAGTGTGCGTGTAAGAAATGTAGTGCGCTAAACATATGTCTAGAAAAGTATTGTTGGTAATGGTGGGGACACATCAGACGGCTTACTTTACAGTGCGTCAATATGCGCACTTTGACCCGACTGCCTAGAGGCGCTAGAGGTAATGCAATTTGTTCTATGCAGAGGTAATAGTGATCTAGGCTGTCAGTCACGCACTGTTCAGTTGATGAACTATAATAAATCATACCTAACGTAGTGTTAACTGCAATGATTACTGATTAGTTTAGTGAATACTTACTATCGCCATAGCTAATTATGTCTATCGGTATTCTTCGATAGTTTAATTAAAACTATCGATATCTTCGATAGTACTATCGACTATTGAGTGTTTTTTGTTAATTATCAAAATTAAATTAACCATATGATCCTTCACACACTCGTCTTTATCTGAACTGAGTTTGTTGTCAATCCATTCCATTCTGTTTTTGTTTTTTATAATTTCCTATTATTTAATGTATTTTAGGTCATTTTTATAGCATAACTTACGGCTAGGCATATTATGTGTTTAAGCTGCGTTATAGAAAATATGAAGCATATTATTTATTACTCATGATATTGCTATTTCTTGACTTGTTTCTATTGCAGGTAGGCCTAAGTAGTAATTTGTTGATTTCCTTAAAAATGAATAACAAAAAAGAAAATGTTGCTAACTTAAGTTAAACTAAACTGACATATTATTATGAGTTTTTTAAGTAATAAGAGATATCATCGGGTAACAAGCTTAATTGGGCAATAGGCTAAGAAGTAGGCCCTACATAAAAAGAAATTTTATTAACAAACCAAACCTAAAACGGTTTACATAGGCCTATCTGTACAGAGGAAAATTGTTGAAGAGCAAGTGGCATTCACAATTTTTTAGCCACTGAGAATATTGTTTCCAGCCCACCTTTGATTTCCCTATTTGACTAACTGCATTCTACTCATCTGCCTTGTTTCAGTTTTCTCTTACCAAACTTTGATGTGTAAATTTTGTTGATATAATTTCCAATTTTATTGTGATTTGAAATCCTTTCAGAAATCCAGTAGGCCCATCTAAATTTTTCATTGGCATAAATAGAAGAAAATTTGATTAGGTAATTATGCACTTTCTTGCCACCTCTGAAAAAACGATTTCATGTTGAAAAAGTGGTGAAATATGTGTTTATATCTCTTGAGGAGTTTGATTTCATCGGCGGAAAACTCGTTTTTTACCGAAAAATTGAAAACCTAGTTTTTTATCTGATAGTGAAAAAACAAACTTTTTTAACACCTATAAGTACACATCGGTCAATTTGACTGACGGGTATTTTTACACTCTTATATTGGCACAACTGGTTGGCCGAGGTGCCTACCACGCTCAATACCTTCCCCCTCTACTCATCCCTACCGACAGCCAGAATATCGATTAGTTTCGCCCAGAGCGTTGTTCAGTTGTTGTTCAGTTGTTTGGTCGGCCGGTCAAATATACCGAGTGTGTTCTTTAGTGTCATTTTGCCGTCGGTCAATATGACCGTATGTGTTCCTTCACGTAGATTGTAACAAATATATGTACATTCTTAGTGGTGATATTTTATTGTTTCTTAGTTATATTCTTTGTTTTCAATTGTTTATATTGTATATATATATATAGTTAGGCAAGTTTTATCGTTTTTTTGTTCACTTTTTCAAACAAAATGAAACGTGCTAGTGGCAGTAGAACTTTGACAGCGGAAGATCCAGGCTTTGAAGACAGAGTACGTCAGCTTTTAGAAGAGGAAGTGGACGATCCAGATGAACCAGATGATGTTTATTCGGAAGCGGATGACGCTGACCCAGATTTTGTTATGAACGAAAGTGATGCAGATTCAAGTGATTCAAGTTCAGAAGATGAGGCAATTTTAGAAGACGGCGATGATGATGTTGTTATGGTAAATGCAGTTGCTGAAGGCGTATGCCTGTATGGGTGGGCGGGTGGGTATAAAGCATGTTTTGGTAGGTATTAGGTTTTGTATTATAATAAATGGGACAAAAACCAGAACTACGCAGCCTCGCCTTTAATACATTGGTCGATGTTATTTGTAATGTAAGCTGCATTTATTACTGGTTTAGAAATTAGTAAAAAGATATTTATTAACAGATGCCTACACATTTTTTGGAAAGAATGAGAATAAAAGAACAAGGGCCTCCAAATGCTTGGTCAAGCAAGCCTCCTCCTCGAAAAGTAAGGACTCCAGGGCGAAATATTATAAGGGGTCTATTACCAGGGATAAAAGGGCCTGCGCGAGCCTTAGGAAATGAATCTACCAAAGCAGACGCTTGGAAATTGTTTTTTGATGACCAGATTATTTCCAAAATAGTAACTAACACTAACGTGAAACTAACTTCTATTCGAGAGAAAATCCCCCCTGGACAAAGCAAATCGAATTATAGGATGACTAGTGCTGAAGAGGTAAATGCTCTTATTGGTATGCTACTCTTAGCATCAATACTAAAATCGAACGACGAAAACATGGAATCACTGTTCGCAAAAGATGAATTTAGTCGACCGATCTTCCGAGCAACTATGTCACTAAATCGTTATAAAGTTCTTGTGACAACCCTGAGATTTGATGACTCAAACACGTGATGAGAGAAAGAAAGATAACAAAGCAGCAGCAATCTCGGAGATTTTTGACAAAATCATCAGCAATATTCAAGCCAATTATTGTCCTTCCGCTTATGTCACAATTGATGAGATGCTGATCCCTTTTCGTGGACGTTGCAGTTTCAGGATTTACATGCCAAAAAAACCAAAAAAATACGGCATAAAAGTAATGTGTCTGGCAGACTCGAAGACTTCTTATTTATGCGATGCATATATATATATATATATATATATATATATATATATATACAGGAAAAGGAAGCGATGGAGTTGGCCTGACTGAAAACGAAAAGAAATTGAGTGTACCGACACAAGCAGTTGTACGTCTAAGTAAAACTATTGCAGGATCCAACAGAAATGTCACTGCTGACAATTTTTTCTCTTCGCTGGAGACAGTAGAAGAGCTTGGCAAGAGGAAGCTTACCTATGTCGGCACTATGAAGAAAAATAAACTGTGCATACCAGCTGAGTTCCTCCCAAACGTAGATCGACCTGTAGTCTCTGCTCTGTACGGCTTCCGAAACGAGTTCACACTGCTTTCTTATGTGCCGAAAAAGAAAGATCAGTGTGTCTGATTTCTAGTATGCATAATACAATTGCTACTAATGAAGACAAGAAAAAGCCGGAAATGATTTGTTGTTACAACAGCACAAAAGCCGGCGTTGACCTCCTGGATATGAGGTGCGCTGTTTTCTCCTCAAGCAGGAAAACAAGAAGATGGCCGCTGGCTGTTTTTTATAGACTTATCAATGTTGCCAGTGTCAATTGTTTCATTGTATATATGTGCTATACGAAATCCACAAACACAACACGCTTTGCTTTTATCAAGAGCCTCGCCATGGAGCTAATATCCCCTCATCTTCGCAAGAGGATGAATGAAGTAACGAACCTTCCTAGGGACCTGAAGCAAGAAATAAATAAGATACTTGGAAACAACGCACCTCCACAAGTTAACTGCGTGCCTGACGACCAACTACAAAAGAGAAAAACTTGCGAGAAGTGCCCACCAGGTTCAGACAGGAAGACGCAACACAAATGCATAAAGTGCAGCCTGGCAATTTGTGGCCAATGCCAAAAAAGAGTATGCAATGACTGTGCAGTGGAATGTTTGTAAGAGTTAGTAAACTGTGTGACAGTGAGCAAATGTTCGTTTGTTGTGTTATATTGAACTTTAAATTACACAGGTATGTTTTTGTATTAAGTCTTATAAGAATCATGACTTTCCGAAAAAAATATCTTTTTTAAATTTTGATATTTTTTTTAAATGTTCAATTCGGTAATAACAATAATGTTTAATACAAATATTTAGTTAGTTAAAATATTTGTTTTCATTTTATTGCCTTACAATCATTTTTTCAAAGCTAAAGTGGTAAAATACATGTATAATGCACCACACGGTCAAAATGACCGGATGTGTTCCTTTACGTTATAATACCTATGTGTACTTATAGGTGTTAAAAATCGTTATTTCTCAACAATTTTTTTAATTTCTCGTGTTTTTGTTTTGCTGAACACAAATATATAACTGCTTTTGTAGTAAAATTATTTTTTCAGTTTGAAATATGCATTTTTTACTGACATAACTTATCCTAATTGTCTATTTTCTCAACAAAAATTTGTAATTTGCGTAAAATTCGAGTGTTTGGACTCCGTGACGTCCGGCGGGAATATAGGTGAATTCGGTTTTTGTGATTAATAGTTGTTGTATATAATGATCGTGTAATGGCCGCTAATCGCGATTCGCCACGATATTAGTTTTTCGTTCTATCTCAAGAAATATTTGTAATAGACCAAAATAGTTTTCAAATTTGTATTCATCACACAAAAAAAACACATAAAAAATAGTTAAAATACCATTTAAATTAACGGAAATATGACAAAAATACTAAAAGTTGTGACATTGGTTTTTGAATTTTTCAGTAAAATACCTTATTTCTGCGGAATAAAAAGCACATCTCATGAAAATACAGCCAATTCTAAACCCATTTCAAGCAAAATGTTCCAAATTTGTCTGGTGGCAAGAAACTGCATAAATACATTTTATTCTAACTACTTAATTATGTTAATTCTAGTCCATTGCAAACTATATGCAAATACTGCATGCACAATATAGGCATGTATGTAACTATATAACAATATGAAGAATATACTAATATGTAGAATAAACCACACTTTCAAGTGGTCTATTCAAAGAAGAAATAACTTTATTTAAATGCACTTTTCATTTAGGCTACTTAAAAAAATAACACTTAATGACTTATTAAGAAAGAAATTCTCAGAGTTAAAGTAAAATAGTACAAACCAAATTTATTTGTGTTTCATTTACTTCTCTAACAAGTGTCTATTACAGCCACTGGGCGCAAATGTAAGTTTTGCTATGCGGTAAATTAAGATTGCACACCCTAGAAGTAAAATATAACCATGGAGGTCTATTAACCCTTCCCAGATGAACAGTGGATATAATCGCCTACCGTATATTGTCCTTGTAGGTTAGATGCGGATATAAACACATAAAATTCGTCGTTTCAAGGGATTTTGGCGATTAAAGCTGCATATACAAGCAGACATTCCATTTAAGTTTTTTTATTTTCCGCTGCTTGATTAACAAATACAACGTTTCCCAAAAGTAATGTGCCAAACTGGGAAATGGTTATATACGTCAAAATAAAGAGAAAATCAAGAATTTGTTTTTTCAAATAACACTTTTACCAGATATCCGCCACTTTGTTTTTTTCACAAAAGAATTGTTATCTCCGAGTTGGCTCAAGTGATCTTTATGAAACTTGCAATGCTGTATGAAACTTCTATAATAGAGACCTATTACAGAAAGAAAAATCAACTTGATCCAATTAAAAATTTCAAAATGGCAGCCATTTAACATTTTTAGATGGAAATTGTGGGAAAACGGCAAAAAATACAAATGGCCGCTATTTTGAAGTTCGCTTGAGTGAGTTATCAGTCAGTGGCGTGTATATCCGCGTACTAATGTTCATTCATAAAAGTAAATAAAAATTGTTTTACTAAAAGATCAATATTTATGATGTTATTTAGGCCATTTCCTATTTAAAAAAATATATTTATATACAGTATATATAGAAAAATATAGTTTTGACCCCAACCCAGAAAAATAAGTACGTTACAAATAGAATAGCAAAATTAGACCCAGGAAGCGTTACTGTAAGGCTATCAAGCTAAAAAAGTTAAATATTTATTTTTGAAAAAATAATTTTTGTTTAATTCAATTTGTTTTTAATGCTGAATACTAACGTGTTATTGTTTTGGGGGGAGGAAGATAATTCTCACCTATGTAAATACTTTTTATAAATGTAACCTATCTTGATGATTCCTTCACAACAATTCAAGATTCAACAATGGCTTGCTATTTTTTTCCGTTTATTTCGAGAAATGATTGTCATAGGCTAAAATACTTTCAAATTTGTGTCCAACATGAAAAACATTTCAAATAAAAAAAGATATAACTAAGAAATGAATTAAAGTATGAAAAAGGGTAAAAAACTGAAAGTTGTGAAATTAGTGTTTTTGCTAAAAAACATAATTTCCTCAGAATAAAAATATAGTAATCTCTCACGAAAATATGGACAGTTCTTGACTGATGATTTTGTTAAGTAGTTGAGTACTATATAATTACACATTTTTCTCACAATTTTTGAAAATTAATTGACTATGTTTGACTCACTCATTGTTTATCTTTGGTCTTCTAGCAATGTATCTATTTGCAACTAATAAAATATTTTTTTTGAAATTTCAATATCAACAGGGTGGGTACCATGCTATGAACTCCTAGTACTAATAAAGTGGGACAAATTCCAAACAATAATACATGATCTTCAGCCTCACTGCCTACATTAGAAATGTCACATCCCTTGTCATTCAATAAGCCCAAACTATTGTTTTGTTGGCACTGGTGGCGCAGTGCTGTAACCCAGCTACCTGGGGACAAAGTGCTTGGGAGATTGTAGGCGATAGGTCTCATGCTCGGTTCTCTTAATACTGACACAGCGTAAGCTCAATGGTTGTCATCAACTTAGACACTACTAGAGAAGTCTAAAGTGTCCGTGTTGAATGGTAGTCAAGGTTCAGATGTTGTGTAGGGAAGAGAACTGAATGTCAGACTTGTC
>JAQJVL010007547.1:0-23435 GCA_035578905.1 Stictocephala bisonia
TTTTTTGGAATTTTTTTTTTGAAAAAACCATAATGCCCCAGGCCCAACATGCCCAGACCCCAAAAATCTAATATCAGTTTTTCCCTTGTTCTAAAACAGCTTTTTGTTTCAGTGTGTAAAAACCCCCAGACAACTTTTTTCCACCGATTTTTTAAGGGGATTTTGTTAAACCCATATCCCAAATGTTGTAAGGCCAAGCCATGACACAGCTATCTTGTTGTTTTTTCCACCTTTTCTCTTTACATACTTTTGACGTTGTGTACTGCATTTAGGAAAAAACAATTTAAAAAATGAAACATTAACTAATCAAAACAAGTAAATAAACCAAAATTTCTTTAAGTGAATTAAACTTTTCTATTTATAGGTTGATCAAATAATTTTCCATTTAATTTCCTTTTTAAAACATTGTTTGAATATTTAATTGTGAAATGGGTATGTTTTTAAATTCAACCTCTAATAAGCTTTGAGGATAAAGTTTTTTGCGTTTCCTGTAAAACTTCAAATGTGCTTAGGAAAATTTGGGGCTCACCTAAATCGAGCCAGTACCTTTAAAGGTGACCCTCAGCCCCACCAAATTTCAAGCCACGATTAAACCCCTTAAAATTACTGAACGGAAATTAATATTCCACTATTTCAGTAAAACTTCATTATAACTACCTTTTTTTTACCAAGTACCCTATGTAAGCCTATGTAGTGAAAATTTTGTTTAAATTTCAGTAATTGTCACACTATAACTAATCACATTTTTTCGCCAAAAATTTATATTTTTTAAACCCTAAAATTATTTTACACTTAGGTAAATATTGCTAAAGTTCTAAGCTGCTTTTATTAAACCACAGACAAAAATGCTTAACTCAAGAAATGTAATTTAAATTCGTATTATATGAACTATTAATAATATTAATAAAAACATGCATTTATCCACTCCCAGAGTTCGGAAGGCAAGTGAATCCATGATCGAACGAACCCAAAAAACAAAAATGAATTCGTCTGTGATGCGAAGGGACCTATGCCTTAATTGTGCATCTCACTCTACTAAAAGCCATACATAATTTACTTGCTGTTATTATTTTACTAAAATATATTTTGGCCTCTAAGGCCGTTCCCCTCCTATTATACCACAATACAATAGCCTACACGACAATAAGGGGAAACTGTAATTTAGAGCTCTAATCCATTACTATAGATCTAATAATATTTTTTTACAAGATCAACTGAAGAATGTATAGGCTAAATATTGAGTTGGTTAAAAGAAGACATATTATAATCAATATATATTTTAATATTAAAAATGCTTACAAATAAAAATCAATAACAGAATATTAAACAAAATAGAATAATGTAGGACAAATTTATAAAATAAAGCTATAATCTAAGCAAAAAAGATTTACATTTGTTCAAATTACTTAAATTTGAATTAAGTATTTATATTGCATACTTACAAAAAACGCTTACACTGGTACTTTAAATCTGGGTGCACTTCACAAATGTTAACTCACTTATTTCACTTTTTGCGAGTTTTTCTGTTATTAGTGGCAACTTGCCCCTGTTGAGAACTGTTCATTCTGATATATATGTCATTTTATGTTTAGATCATAGTTGACAAAAAGACATACATATATTTGGATGGTTGGAAAGGCACCGTTGAAAACGATCAAGGAAGCTACCGCACGCATTTTTGGTCCTCCACAAGTGTGCTGTCGCATGCCCAGATAGTAACTTGTGTTTAATAACTTACCGACTGTCGTCAGGATCAATTGTATACAAATATAATCTTGCTATGTGCAAACATTAAACTGTCCAGTGCGTGTGTCCTGTTTAGTTTGTAGACTATTTTAAGAACACAAATAAATATAAATTAATGGCCTGTACTCAGGTTAGAATCCTGTTTTTCTACTTGATCACACAATTAGCACGCCTGGCGGAAGCTGGTTTGAATTGGACATGTAGAAAGGGTAGATTTAAAAACCCCCTGAAAATTACCTGGAGATTGACTCGATTTAGGTTTGCCAGGTGAATTAGGCTAACGAATGAAGATATTTATAAGCCTCTGATAAAAATCGATTCTCTAAAAATGTTTTCTAATCTTTATGCTAGTGGCATTTTTACTTAATCTACAAACGTTGTTATGAGACAACGGTCCAAACCCCATAAAGCAAATTTTTAGTGGACCTCCGGGATTTAAACCCGTGACCCTCTGTATATGAAGTAGCATTGCTAACCACTAAGCAAGCAAGATGCCTAAAAAGTGCAGGTAAAAAATGGCCTACTATAAGATTTTATCGTTGTAACAGGTATAGATTAATAAAAAGATATCTAATATCTCGGTCTAGTATATTTCATAACAAGAGTGGAAAGTGGGGTTTTGCATGTTCGAGACCATATGTTTGAAGTGCGAGACTTGTCGAGCACTTCGAATGGTCGAGAACATACAAAACACTTTCACTCGAGTTTTGAACGATACTTTTCACTACACTACGGAATAAAAACAGGTGTTGTTGACTGTGGACAATTTTCGGTTGTAAACAATGTTACTTTCGGTAGTAAACAATAGACAGCTGTTGAAAGTATGATGTTTCGCAGGTTGTAAACACATAACGAAAACAGCTAAACTCATAGTAGTGTAGTGAAAAATACATTACAAGCTATTGTAATTTGATCAGCTGATTACAAAAACACCCTCAGCAGGCCCAAATATATCACGTGTTATTGTATTTGGATCGGCCTCTTTTATATAGTGCGCTGGGCCTGTAATATCCGGCCGGGGTTCTCCCTCCCTCAAGTCGGTAAGTCACTCCCATAAATGAAACGTAAATGTTCTTATTCCTAGAAGGTTTTAATAAACAATATAAGGAATTCCATATTCATATATTATCAATTTAAAAAAACCTCTTTTGAATTGTAAAGATATTTAGACGATAAATCCTGCTGTTTTTTTAAAATAATTATAATTTTTAAATAAATGTTCTTTCCTAACAATAGTTGGAGTTGTAAGGGAGATGTATCTGATTGTTGAAAAAAAAGTAAGCAAGCAGTTCAACCTGCATATAATACTGTTCCAATGAAACTTTCCAGGTCACACAATAAATATTGAAACTTGTAAAACAGCTGATTTGTCATTGTTGACGTAACTTTAACTTACATTTTGAAACGAATCAAAGTATGAAGTTAGGCTTTGGAAGATTGGTTTATTGTTTTTTAAGTCACAAAAGAGTTGTTTATACATCATACAATTGTTTACCACCGCTTAAATAGATAAATCAGTGAAAACATATTCCGGTTAAACTAAAAATACGATTTAAATGTTCGTAAATACAAATATAAGGCAAAATGCTTGAACATCCCTGATTTATTCCTTGATTTAGTGGGTTAATTGAACAAGGATAAAGTTTATCATTGCAGTTTTTTTTCATGAACTTTCCAATGCATTGCTTATTTTGATTTGGTTTATAGAATTAATGTGAGTGGTTAAAGGTAAATGGCTACGGTGGTATCTTACCTCACAGTCGACCCGAGTTTGAGTCCCTGTGGGATCATGTGCTGCTCCCGTTGTTGGGAATTTAAGTTAGCCGTTGTTCCAGCAAGCCTACAAAGCAATTACGGACTCATCTTTCGAGTATATGTTTTAGATGGCATATAAATCAAACACGTTCTAAATATGATAAAATTATAATACCTTATAATAAAATATTGGATAAACTATAATCTAAGCAAATGAAGAATATATATCAATTTAACTAAAACTACTAAATCACAATCCTTTATTAAGGCCAATGAAATAAATTACAGTATTAGCAAAAATATTATAATAAACTTTACAGCTCTAAAGACTATTATTTATTGTTTATTAACACTATTAGAAACACCTTTAAGAGATATTAAAATGCTCCAAGAACTGTTTTAAGTACAGTTTATCTCATGGCTCATAATATTTGACCGAATTCTATGTTCTCTCAGGAAACGTCCCCGCTGTTTGTTCAGCTCTTAGTGACTAATTAAACAAAGGGCAAAACCGAAGGAAAACTAATTTCACAGATTTTATTAATATAGTAATAGTATAAAAACATAATTTTTATTTATACACTTTTTCATTACGTATTGTAAGTATTCATTAAAATATTTATATCCTAAAACTCATGTTTTAATCCAGTTCAATCCTTGGCCGTTCCAAGACTTAATCCAATAATAAATACATAGTAAATTATTTTTAAATAAGATAAAATATTGCGTGGAAACCAATTAACTTTTTCTATTGCAGGTTATGGAAAGTAGATTATGGAGTAGTGATATTGGAAAGACAAGTCCTAAATATAACAACACCTTCCACTAAAGTAACGTCACTGTGAAAGTACATAAATGTATACTTCCGTGATCCAGTCTGAAGGTTTTACCTAAGGGAGGGACTATAGACATGTGATACTGGAAAGACAAGGCCTAAATATAACAACACCTTACACTAAAGTAACGTCACTGTGAAAGTACATAAATGTATACTTCCGTGATCCAGTCTGAAGGTTTTACCTAAGGGAGGGACTATAGAGATGAGATATTGGAAAGAAAAGGCCTAAATATTACATCACCTTGGGCTAACGTAACATCACTGTCACAGTATATAAATATATATCCTCCTTATCCAGTTTGAACGTGTTCTCTAAAGGGAAGATTATGGAAATGTGATACTGGAAAGACAAGGCCTATATATTACATTTCCTTAGGCTAACGTAACATCACTGTCACAGTTTATAAATATATACTCATGATCCAGTCTGAAAGTGTTCTCTAAAGGGGTATTACTGAGATTTTATACTGACATTACAAGGCCTAAATAGCTGAAATATATATAATTTAATAGCTGAAATATACATATAAATATGTAAATATTGTTATCAAGGAAAGATAACTAAAATAACTATCCACTTCATAATGCGATAGTTCAAGACGTATTCCTTACATTAAGTAGGCCTTTATTTATAACAGTGTTTTTATTTTCTCCCATATGCGTTAGCATGGATAATGTATTGTGGTCGTAAAAAAAATATATTTTACAAGTTGGGATAAAAACCAAGTTAGGGTCCTCTGAACCCCAAAAAAGTGTTTTTTTGTTCGAAAATAAATGTTGGTGTCCATTTTTATGTGTGACTGTGCACTGGAGACTAAACGGATGGATTCATTTTTTTGGAAATTTGATATATAGGTGTATAGTTATCCGATATATCTTGACCCTTATTACTATTTTGAAATTTTAGTTTTTTATGGGCAATAAACTTACAAAATTGAGTTCTTTCAAAAAGGGCTATAACGATTTTGATAACATTTTCCTGAAATATGTGAATTAATATAAAATATTGTAGTAAAAAGATCATGTCTCTAACCTAACTAGTTTTTGACTTTTCCAATTTATTTTACGGGCAAACAGATTTTAAAATGCAATTTTGTTCAAGCTTTGTTCCAATAATTTTGATTGAATTTTCAGTAAAGATGCAAATTAGAATTACAAATATTTGACTTATCACCCCACTAAATTGGGCCCGGAGGCAGAAGGCCTAAAGTCACAATTAATTCAAGATGTTATTAATTGATCAGCTGTTTTTGAAGATTATTTTTCCATACTTTTATCTTACTATCCAAATTAAGCCACGTTCGGATGAATTTTTTGCTCCAGGGATTTTTAATTTATAAATTTTTCTGAGAGTTTTTGACCACGAGCAGTCGTCTTAACCCTGGAAAAATTCTTATTTCTGCCCCAGAGGCTCCTATACGTCCCGTGTGGGAATTATTTAACAATTTATTGTTTAGAAGATCTTGTGTGCTTTGTTTACTTACCTGTCCATATGTGGTTATTATTATTATTTTTTTTACATGGGTTTGTGTATAATTCCAACTTATATACTTTGTCAGATTGTTTTTTTTACTATCACTGTTTTTATTTTTAACTCCTTATTAATAGGGTAATGTTTAACTAATACACCCAAGTGGGGTATTGAATTAAGGTATTATTCTCTTGATTACTAATATATCATCAGATTTTTAAAAATTCTCTGTTTATTCGCTCCACTGGCCTAACAATTATAATTCATGGTCATACAACTTAGAATTCTGGCGAGGCCGTAGATCCCTCTCACGAGGCGAAATGCCGAGATCCACAAATGGGACTGTATCAGAGTGCCTTAGTGAGGCCGCAGACCGAACTTTCCACTGCGAGGCCGTAGTTAGAGCTCTCCTACGAGGCCGCAGGCCGACTTACACAAAATGGGGAAGGCAGAAGACCTCCGAAACGAAATTGTATTAATAACCTACAAGGAAGAGCAACAACAATCAATCCTCAGGATCTCCCGGTACTTTAGTTAAAATAAGTGTTTCGTTTAGATTCCGTAAAATTGTAACTATGTAAACATCTATTTTTATTTAGGTGTGTTTTTACAATCTTTAATTTTCATATTTTAAACAAACTGACATAACAAACGGACAGGGAGAAAGTATGTGCCAGTTACTGGTACCAATTATTTTTTGATTGTAGGATAAATCCAAGTTGGCAAAGTATTCGTAAAAATGTTAACTTTCGAATAGTCTATATTTTAAAATAATTATAATCTTAACGTAATATAAACTATCCATCATTCTCAAACACTAAATATAAAGGCGTACTGACGTTTCATATGGGTTCCTTTAGTACATAAATAAACAACCATGGAAATGTCTCGCTCAAAAAGGCGATAGGTTCCATGCTCGGTCCTCTTAATACCAACATGGCTTCCGCACAATGGTTGCCATCGACAATGGTTGCTGTCTGTGTGTGTGTGTGTGTGTGTGTGTGTGTGTGTGTGTGTGTGTGTGTGTGTGTGTGTGTGTGTGTGCGTGCGTGCGTGCGTGCGTGCGTGCGTGCGTGCGTGCGTGCGTGCGTGTGTGTGTGTGTGTGTGTGTGTGTGTGTGTGTGTGTGTGTGTGTGTGTGTGTGTGTGTGTGTGTGTGTGTGTGTGTGTGTGTGTGTGTGTGTGTGTGTTTGTGTGCGTGCGTGCGTGCCATCAAGGACAATCAAATTAAGTTAGTTTAAGGCCAACAATCCTTGGCTCGAAAGAAATAATCTGGCAAAAGGTGATGGTGGCAATTTTAACAACATTTTAATAAAATTGCACATTTATGGAACATTTCTGTACTACTGTACTAACGCACCAGCCCACCCTTACACGCACTGTGGAATTGACCCACCAACCCACCCATACCTGCACTGTATATTGACCCACACGCCCACCCATACACGCACTGTGGTATTGACCCATCCGCCCACCCATACACGCACAGTAGTATTGACCCACCCACCCACCCATACCTGGACTTATATTCCTTATTTTTACTGATAGGTGTCGCTTCATTACTACCTGGAAAATTAATCATCTATCGTAATTAAATTCATAAATAGTTAATAATGATACATATAACATATCTTTTAAAATACGTACGTAACTTTTTTTAATTTAGACTTAAATTACTTTTCACCTACTAAGAAAACTAAAAAAAATATGACCCCTAAGTTTTACATAAACTTAACTTAATTTAAAATTTATACAGAGATGTTAGGTCATATTTAATCAAAAGTACATATTTATAAACAGTAAACATCTTAACGTTGTTTTACACATTTTAAAATATATAAACATACAAACATAATCACTTAACTCTAATATCATGATCATAAATAGACAAGTGTTCCAGCAAAGAGAATGCATAAGTAGAAGATTTCTCTTTAAGAGCATATTCAATGAGGCTTTGTTTGTTCTGTGCTTAGTTGCATGTTGTAGGAGATACTTAAATAGAGCAGTGATGATTCATCAAACAGCATTCCTAACCCAGACAGCATTAAATGCTCCACCTTCTTTGAGTGTAAATCATTACGATACAATGTTATTTACACTTAGGATTAAGATGAAATTCAGATAGTAAATTAGGGAAAGACTAATAAATGTAAAAACATCTTTCTAAAATTGTATTTGATGTAACTTATCTAAACTTAAATAACTTATTTACTTAAGTAACTTTACATAACTTAAATATCTTATTTACTTAAAATAACGTTACGCTGTTTACTGTTTATAAATATGTACTTTTGATTAAATATGACTTAAAATCTGTGTATGAATTTTTAATTAAGTTAAGTTTATATAAAAATAAAGGGTCATATTGTTGTAGATATATAGTTTAAACTGATAGATCTACATCAATAATAAATCTACAATTGTTCATAATTGATACTTCAACATGAACTTGTCTTTTATGATCAATGAGTTTGAGTGAATAAACCACGAAGACAATTCCAGCATCACCAAATAATTTGGTTGGTTATTATAAATGTTTTAGGCTTTTTCTATGTATTCTAAATTTTTATTTCTTCTTAATACTTTATTGCAATTCGCATTATCTTCTGTAATTAAGCATTGCGAAAATAAATAAATGACCGGTGATGTTTAAAGTAACTTAAAATCTTGATTGTTTAAAATATGTGTTGATAGCACTAAACCCGTTGTTTTATACTATACAGATGCAATATATAAGATACATCTTACTAAACAAACGATCACTAAATCATTATTATTAGAAGAACAATTAATTATTTAAATAATTATGTTCATAATTTTTAATTATTTATGGTGTTCCACTAATTATATCGGTAATAAGATTATATCTTCTCAGATAGTATTAAGATTTATGTCACTTATTTCTGCAAAACCTTGGCTGATTTTCCCGCTGTCACCTAAAATAAGTGAAACAATGGGTGCTATAAAATAGACAATTCTTCATTATAATTGGATCTTCTCTTGAAGATTTTTACTTTGAATGTTGACGAAAATTTGCTTTTATTGTTGCTTTGTTTGAAATAAGAAGGTTCTTTACTTAAATAATTTTACAAATAGGTTATTTTATTTTTAAATATTAATGCCGTGAAATTAAAATACTACCAATTTTGTTCAATAGTTTTTTACAACATGATTGTAAAAAACTATATTTATACTTGAAAAATAACATTTAAAACTATTACCAACATTTTTAAAGTAATGCAACAAACTATCATGAAACATTAGAAGTTAAAATATATTTAGAATGAATGTGATTGTCCGAGAAATGTCACATAAATAGGATGGATGGGTGAACCACCTGGATAGTTTCGTATCCTTTTTTACTATCTGAAGTTAAAAATATATTCGTACAAATATATCCAATCTTGTCCAATTCATTCCTGGATCTCGGTATTCACTATCCTGCGTCATCTACATCTGTCCCTCACATCATACCTTAGCCTACACCACTCTTATTCCTTCCACATCCCTTCTTACATCGTCAATATATATACTTCTTGGTCATCTTTCTACAATTAACTTCAATTTCACTTGGTATTTTGTTATCTTTACTTCTCTTAGCATCAATTCTGGACGGTATATATTTGTATATATATATATATCAATTCTCTTAGCATCCTCGTACCACCTAATTATTAATTTTTAAATGTTAATCAGGATTTGCTCCTCCAGGTCTCCTAATTTCGAAATGTATAATTCTATCACTTTTGGTCCTGCCCAATAAGAGAATTGAGTCTCTAACGTGCATTAAATATGCTCTTTTCAAAAATAAATATATTGCAGAGAAAAGAGTTTTGGCGGTCCTTTTGTAAAAAAAGACCCAATTTTATTTTTTTTCGCTATTTTAACTTAGGTTAGATTTCATTTTTTCGCAAAAAGTTATTATTAATTTATCACTTCGGTCAATACTTCTTGAAATATTATCTTTTATCGTGCAAATTTTCGTCACTAAACCAACTATAAATTACACTTCTTAATTTGTTTACGTAACTGTTTCCAATTTAAAGAAAACTGTAAATATTTGTTGTTATTGAAATACCTTTTCATCTACTGAATGGTAAGAATAAAGTGTTTATAAATTCCATTTTATAGAGCTTTTGTATCTTGTTCCCTTTAAACATAATGTATGTTTCATGTGTAACCTCCTTTTCTGAAAACTGCCTATTTTTGTTAAGGTTGTGAGCCATGTCAGATTATGTTCAAATTAAAAAGAAATTGTACATTTTTTTGTAAATAATACAAGCGGTAATAACGAATATGCTCAGAATTCAAATTCTTTTAATGTCTACTTTTTATTATTTCTTTGATGTATAGACAAGTTTTCTTCAAACCTTTATTAAACTTTGACAAAACAATATATCTCAAGCTGTCTTGCTCCTTTTTATGTTCTGCTCCTAGGTCTTTAGTTTAATAGTTTATTAAAATATTTAATTGATTTCTTCTCTGTGTAATTATTAAATGCAATATACTAGAAACAGTGTTATTGTACCCTTGAATATTTTGTTGAATGGTCTATATCTCATACTTGAATTTCCACTTACAGTAATTAAATAATTCCACTTTAAGCTACTCAAATAAAGCTTTTACCTTCCCCAACTTTGTTACCAATCCTGCTACGCTTCCCATATTTAACATGTAAATTCTACACTAATTATGATAATTGGCTGTCTACCGTCTCTATGTTAATAAGATTGTCATAATTACTTTAATGTTGCTAATAATTGTAACATTGGTTGTATTTAGTCAGTCTTGTATTTACTACTACAGCATATGGAATGGACAGTAATTCCAGTTTAATTTCTTTTTTATTTTAGAAGAAACAAAAAACTTAGAAAGTATTTATAAGCGATAAAATTATTCAAAAATGCACGCGTTATTACGATTATATTTAAACTTACTCTAATGTGCAGTAAATTTGATAAACCAAAATAAAAAACACAATCACAAACAATTATTTCGCTACTGTGATTACTTCTCATAAAATAGTATAAACTCTAGTTTTACAAAGGGATGAATGCATTACGTGTAATTGAGTTGCCATAATGGGTAGGTTTCCCTACAAAGGGACAGTCTTGTCCGTTGGGGAGAACTACTTTGTGGGCCCATTAACTGTGAGTGGATGACCCAATTCAGACCTCGTGTCCTCAAGGGTCTATAATTTAATTGATCTATCTTACTTGGCAAGTTTTTAAAAAATTATGACACCACTCCTTTAAACAAATAACATTCGTACATCTTTTTTATTACGTTTTATTACAACTGAACATATTACTTCAATGTTATTGCTTTTATTTGTGACAGTTATAGCCCATATATAATACATATAATATGATCGAAGACGCATCACTTAAAAGGAAAACATTTCACGAAGTTTCAGGAATACTTCTTAAATGATAACAAATATTGAACTCTCCTTAAAGGCATGTGTACAAACGTCATTTAAGGAATTATTAAATGTATTTACACCTTTTCAGTAAATCGTTACACTCAAACCAAATCATGAGTGGCTCATTTATATTTTTAATTGCTTATTTAATTTAATCCAGGATATAATTGTTTTCCTTTGCTGTTTATGATACACTTTGCTCGATAAACCTCAGCCTTCGGCCTTGGCATGTGCCTTTTGACTACAAATAATAGCAGATTAACTGCATAATGTAAAATCATAATATTAATTTTATTTGCAGTATATTACTCACACTACTTGCGTTGCTAGCTATTTATTAGTATAAAAACCCAATTGTAATAGTTTACTTAGCCCATTTCAATTATATTCATTTCAGTCATTTTTTAAACAGCTGAAGATTAAACTGAAAGTGTAATAGCATATTTCATAACAAGAGTGGAAAGTGGGGTTTTGCATGTTCGAGACCATATGTTTGAAGTGCGAGACTTGTCGAGCACTTCGAATGGTCGAGAACAGACAAAACACTTTCACTCGAGTTTTGAATGATACTTTTCACTACACTACGGAATAAAAACAGGTGTTGTTGACTGTGGAAAATTTTCGGTTGTAAACAATGTTACTTTCGGTAGTAAACAATAGACAGCTGTTGAAAATATGATGTTTCGCAGGTTGTAAACACATAACGAAAACAGCTAAACTCATAGTAGTGTAGTGAAAAATATTAAACATGCATCAAGAGTAATGTCAATCGTACAAATTAAACATGTTTATTTATTTACAAAACAGCTGTTATTAATGTACTAAAACCAACCCAATATAACTTATCTCAACTGGATGTAACATAACTTAACGTGCATTAAATATGCTCTTTTAAAAAATAACATATATCGCAGGGAAAAGAGTTTTGGTGGTCCTTTTGTAAAAAAGACACAGTTTTATTTTTGTCGCTATTTTAAGTTAGGTTACATATTCACTAATTCGTAAAATATTATCATTTTTAAATCACTATGGTCAATATTCGGTAAAATATTATATTTTATCGTGAAAATGTTCGTTACTAAACCAACTATAAATTACACTTCGTAATTTGTTTACGTAATTGTTTTCAATTTAAAGAAAATGTAAATATTTGTTGTTATTGAAAACCCTTTTATCTACTGAATGGTAAGAATATTTATATAACTCCTTATAAACTCCATTTTCTTAAGTTTTTGTATCTTCTTCCCTTTAAACATAAGGTATGTTTACTGCCTAGCCTCCTTTTCTGAAAACTACCTATTTTTGCTAGTGTTGTAAGCCATGTCAGATTATGTTCAATTTAACAAGAATTGTATAATACTTTTCAAATACAATAATATAAGTGGTAATAACAAAAATGTATTAGGTATAAACAAACATGTTTATTTATTTACAAAACAGTTGTTATTAATTTACTAAAACCAACCTAATGTTAGCCTTATTAAACAATCGTTTAGGGGTTGTTTCAACCCCTTAGGAGTACTTTATAAAGATGAAATTTCTTTGGTCATCTTACTTATAACCTGAACAAACGGTGTACAAAAATTCAGCTTTCTACCTACAAGGGAAGCTGGAGAATAATGATGAGTGAGTGAGGGCTTTGCCTTTTATACATAGAGAATTACAAATTTCACTGAGAAATGTAATTGTTAGTGATTTTTCCATTAAAATATTATCCTTTTTATTTTGATATTGTCTTATATATTTTTGTTATGTTTTATTCTGAAGATATGCTTGATTTATAAAATTTAGATAAATAGTCATGTGTACGAAACTAATATCAAACACTTTTTTGACCTCGGTCAAATCAATCAAAATCAAAATAAGATTGTGATAAATTATTTTACGTAAATCAATGGTTTTAGTGAAAGATTAATTTATTTTCATGCTTATGCTATTTATTTTCATTTAGCGATGTTTGTCTAGTTATATTTGATAAAAACAATGCGTTTTTGTACAAGCATTGTTATTGTTGACTATTGGGTTTGTACCGGGTCTTGGACCGGTACAGTTTCGTTTTTTTTTTTTTTTTGTCGTCTGCCAGGCTGCCTGAGATTCGTTTTTGCCCTGCGTTTCGCGTAGTTGGTAGCCGTTGGCCCAGTTCCGTTTCGTTCCGTGTTCCAGCAGCTTCGGTCAGGTTGGCCTGTCTGTTCAGTCTAGATTGTTCTAGAAGAGTTCTACTCGGCCGAACCTCCTTACCATGTTTGGCTAGACAAACTAAAACGTAAGTGTTCATTTTGTAAGTTTTAATATCTAATCACCCTTTTGGTGAAAATACTTTTGTTTAAATAATATTAATCGTTCTTACTTGTGTTTTCAGAGTTTTGTTAAATTTATATTCTTTGTCTAGATGTTTTAACCCAGGTTCGAGCCATGTGCTCATTGTTACCTTTTTGACTTTAATTGCTTTATTATCTCTGGTTTCATATTTAATAGTAGTTCTGTATAATGTTTTGTTGAGCCTTTTTAAGTTGCAGTTACCGATTTACCATCTTTTTGTTCATGGACAATAACCTAGCCTATCTTTAGTTTGATTTTCATGTTATGACAGATTGCTCATGTTTCAATAGCCTAGTTCTCAGTTTGTCATTTTTAGTCCATATACGTAATTAATTCTTTTATAATTTGTTAATTTGTAATTTGTCTTAAATCTGTTTTCCAACATAATTTTTCATAGCCTAAAGTTAATCTCTCCCTCCAATCATGTATAAGTTTGTCTCTTCATGTTAAGTTTTGTTAAATCAGGCACCCTTATATTTTTAGTTGTTATGTGTAATATTTTGTTGTGATGGCTGGACTGTATTTGATGTGCTGTGTGTTGTGCCTTACAGTCCAGGGTCCTCGAGTGGGACATTTTCCCTCAGCCGGTCGTCCGGGCAAAGTTCTACCATCCACACTGCCAGCCTGGCCTGAGGACCATGTATAGAGGCCATTGGTGACCCTGCTGCCCCACCTACATCTTTGGGTATGAGTCTTCTGTCCTCAGGTCAGTGCTTTCCATCTTATTTTCCCGGCGGCTGAGCTGGGGGGGTTTTGTTGGTGCATCGTTTAAAAGAAAAAAAAGAAAAAAAAAACAAGTGTATAGAAAGAAGAAAAAAAATGTTTATGGATATATTTATGTGGCCTAGGCCTAAGACTGAACAGTGATTAATGCAACACAGCCATTGGGGACATATTTATTTATTAAAGAAAGAAAAACTTTAAATTACACAAAGAACGTTCGCTGTTAATATTTATTGTTATTTATTTTTAATTAGTTTATTTTCTTGTTACATTTGTTTAGATTTTTATATTTGTTAGGTCCCCATTGTTAAATCCTGTTATTATTGATTTATATGCTTAGGCCTAGTTATTGTTATTTATTTTTTTTGTTAAGTGTATTAGGGGGGGGTTTTTGAAGTGAATTTTTACTCGAACGGTACCGTGTTATATTTTCTTTTAAATTATTTAATTTTTAAACTTTCACCAAAAGGGGATTATTGTTCTTTTGCTTAATTTTTAATTCGGAGCTGCCCAGGGATTCCGGCTTACTCCCTGGCCCGGTGGAATCAAGGGATGTGAGGGCTAAATTGCCGGCTTAAGTGTTGTGATCCAAAAGTTTTCTAAATTTTCACTTTTATTTGGGGCTTAATATTTTCTTACGTTTTGGGGTGTCTCAGGCTAAACTGCAGATAGGCCATACACCCTGTAGTTGATTAATTGTTAAATTTTGGTATTTGTAGAGTTTGTGGTATTTATAGCGTTTGTTATTATTGTGTAGTATCTTGGTAATTTTAGTGTGTTGTTATTTATTTAAGTGAGAATTTATATTGTGGCCTTCTGCCTTTTTTTATTGTGGCCTTCTGCCTTTTATGTTGTGGCCCTCTGCCGTTTTTGATTTATTTAAATTTTTGCTTGCTTGATAATAAAATTAGTTTTGCTCAGCTGCCGAGTGTTATTTTGACCCTCCAACTGCCACCCGTGATCCCATCGCTCGACTTGTTTTGAGCCATCCCCCGGTTGGCACGCTTTCCAGCTTTGGTGGGGGGATGGGTCTCAATTGGTAGCAGAGCGTGGTTGCCTATAAAAAAAAAAAAAAAAAAAAAAAAAAAAAAAAAAAAATTTAATTCTTTCTTAGTTGTTGACGGTGGGTGTTTGCCAGTTAGTAGGCCATGGTTGGCCGACCTACCGTCAAGGTGTCTTGGTATTGTAAAAAAAAAAAAAAAAGAAACAAATAAATAATTATTTAAAAACAAAAAAAATTAGAAAATAAATAATTTAACTTAGAAAAAAAAAAAAAAAAAAAAAAAACCTAGGCAATCCGCTTGGTTACTTTGTTGAATGGGTTTCATGGGTGGATTGGAGTGGTCGGCAGTGGCTCGGTAGGCTGAGGGTTTAGTTCGTCTTGGACCCTGGAGTTGTCGTTTTTTGTGTACTGTTGAGAATTTTGTTTTGCGAGATGGCCTATCTGCAGAATGTTGCGCTCCTGGTCAAGGAGGAGTTGATTTTCGAATTGAGGTCGCGGGGTGTGACTCCGGAGGGTGATGTTCTGAATCTCCGGAGGTTGCTGCGGGAGCAGTTGTCCGCGGGTACGGCGGTGGATTGGTCTGACCTGCTGGAGGTTGGTGATGAGTTGGGGATTTGTAAACGGATGGTGGAAGATTGGGAAGGGGTGTTAGAGGATTTGCAGTTGGAACCTCCAGTGGGTCGTGACCGGGCCTGCCGCCTTGCACGTCTGGGTCATCTGCTTGCCCGTTTAAGGCTGGTCAACCGGGCGCCGGGGTTGGAACCGTCGGATAGGGCGTGGATCTTGGAGAGTGTATCTAGGCTTGAGGAGATTTTTCAGGCACTCTCCGGTTCCACGACTCCTACGGGTCTGGGTCAGCGGCCTGCTTTCACACTGTCGCCTAACGTGTCGAGGCCGCAGGCTGAGACAACGGTTTTCACTGTGCCTGAGGCTCCTTCTGAGCCTGCAGGCGTTTCGGTTGAGGTTGCTTGTGGTTCGGCTCCAGCTGCCGTTCCTTCTGCTTCGGCTCCTGTGGGTTCACCTGCTCTTCTGCAGCTGAGCTACCACAAGCTGCCTAACCCTCTCACGCCCATGATCCAGAATCTCCCTGTGATCGATGGGATGGATCCTGAGGAGCTTCTCAAGTTTCTGGTGGCCTTTCTCAGACTTAGTGAGATGCCCGGCATGCAGGCTGGGGACTTGCTTCGTCTGGTGTTCCCTTATTGCAGAGGTCCCGTTGGGGAGTTGCTGAGTTCTGTCTTGGCCAGTGATGCCTCGGTGGACTCGTTCCATCGAGAGTTACTTTCGTCATTTCTTCCCATTCGACTCAGGGAGAGGATGGTCATGGACAGATTTTATAGGTCACAGGGTAGGGGCGAGTCTCTGGCAGCCTATGTCTCTTCAGTCAAGGAAGCTCGTCAAGCGTTGCGCCTCACCCTTTCTGAAGCTGACACCGTTCGTGTCATCCTGGATGGCATTTCTCCCGAAGAACGGTGCAGATTGGTTTTTGCTGGTGTTCCTTCTACTTTTCGGGAGCTGCATCAGCTGTGCATTGTTTCGCGCAGCGTGCAGTTCTCAGACCAGCAAGGGAGGGATTCTGAGAGTCATCGTGCTCTCCCCACCCGTCGACCGGCTATGTCTTTAGGTGTGAGTCAGCCAGTGGAGGGTCGTGGTTCTCGGCCTCCTGTTCTGTGTTTTGCTTGTGGCCAACCTGGTCACATTCGACGTGACTGTCCACGTGCTCGAGGTCGTGGGGCGGGAAACGCTCAGCGCGGGGGGTTGCCTCCACAGTAGCTCCCCGCGTTGTTGCGACTGACCATGGCCATTTGCCTCTGACGCGTGCCCATAGCAGGAGCGTCGGGGATGTTTCGGGCCTTGCTGGCATGGCTTCCCTGGGACTTAGGGCGGTCACCTCGGTGTGTCCTGGCGTTTTTGTATCTTTTGGTGGTACGGTGTGTCGAGCCCTTCTGGATTCTGGTTCGGCATGCAGTATCATCTGCCTTTCTCTTTTTGAGTCCCTTGACGCCTTAGGACTTGTCAGGCACACCGAGCCTTCTTCTATTACTTGCTGGACGGCATCCCAAACTCCTCTACCCATACTTCTAAAGGCGTCATTACATTTTAAAATTGAAGGATTTTCCTGGAGGTGGGGTTTTCTTGTTGCCAAGGACCTGGCGGTTTCTTGTATCCTAGGGGCAGACTTCATTTCCAAAAGTGGTATGGTGCTTGACCTCCAGAAGCGCCAGATGTTTTTCAAGTTTAATCGGCGAGTTTTGGTGCCTCTAGTAGGGGATTCGGACTGCCCTCCTGCAGTCAGAGAGGTGGGTTGTGAGCCCGAACAACCCAAGGTGGATCCGGTTGGTCATCTCCCCCCTGAGCAGGCGGAGGCCATTAGGAGGCTGTGTTTGCGGTTTCCTGATGTGCTTACGGCTGAGCTTGGGGTCACTTCTCTTCTGGAGTATGAGATCCACCTCACCGATTCTCAGCCAGTTAGAAGTCATCCGTACAAACTTGCTCCCCCAAAGATGGAGGTTATGAGGGCTATGATTGAAGATCTTCTGAGCAAGGGTGTGATTGAACCGTCTCGTTCTGCTTATGCCAGTCCAGCTTTTCTTGTGCCCAAGCCTAATGGTAAGTCTAGGCTTGTGATGGATTATCGGAGGCTCAACGCTAAGGTCGCTATTGACTCGGTACCTCTGCCTGATTTGCATTCTGCGTTTGATTGGTTCGGTAAGGCCAAGTTTTTCAGTGTTTTCGATTTGAACCAGGCCTACCATCAGATTCCATTGAAGAAGGAATCACGGCCTATGACTAGCTTCTGTGTTCCCTGGAATCTTTATCAGTTCACTAGGGTTCCTATGGGTCTTGCTGTGGGTGCCCAGACTCTTACTCGTCTGCTTGATTCCATCTTCCATGATGTGAAGTTCAAGTTTGTTTTCAATTACCTGGACGATCTTCTTGTCTACAGTGAGACTTTCGGGGAACACATGCAACATCTGGAGGAAGTTCTTAGTCGCCTCAAATCAGCTGGCCTTACCGTCAATCCAGAGAAAGTCACTTTTGCTCGTCCTGAGATCTCTTTTCTGGGTCATCTTATCTCTTCTCGAGGCGTCTGCATAGATCCTGCGAGGACCCAGGGCATTCGGGATTTTCCTCCTCCCAGAGATGCCAAGGGGATTGCCCGTTTTGTGGGGATGGTGAATTTTTACCGTCGCTTCATCCCTAACGTGGCCGAGCTTGCTGCCCCGTTGAACGAGCTGCGAAAGAAAGGTGTCCCTTTTGTGTGGGGCCAAGCTCAGCAGACTGCCTTTGATGCTCTCAAGGAGGCTATCATGCAACCTCCTGTCCTGCGTATGCCTGATTTCAGCAGAGAATTTATTCTTCAGACTGATGCCTCCTCCTCCGCCATTGCTGCTGTTCTTTCTCAGGAGTTTGATGGGGTCAGGCAGCCCATCGCTTTTGCTTCGAGAACGTTGTCTCACCAGGAAAGGAAAGCCTCTTCCATCTATGAGTTAGAGTGTCTGGCTGTTGTCTTTGGTACGGACAAGTTTCGGCGTTTCTTGGAACACGCTAAGTTCTTGCTGGAGACGGACAATCAGGCACTGTCTTGGCTTCTTGCCCATCCCCGACAGCTCGGGAAAATTGGTCGCTGGGTGGTCAAAATTTCTGCTTTTAAGTTCCGAGTCCAACATCTTAGGGGTACCCAGAATGTCATCGCGGATGCTCTTTCCCGCATGTACCACGAACCCAGTGATCCACCGACTGAGGCTGTTGCTCAGTGTGGTGCTGTTCTTCTGGATTTTCCTCTGGCTTTTGACGACCTACTGTCCCATCAGCAGAAAGATCCTGAGCTGTCACTCATCTTAGGTGAGCTTCAAGAGGGAGGTGCCCACCCTCCCTATTTTCTGTCCAAAGGGGTCCTCTGTTGCCGTCCTCGACAGAGGGGTGAACCCCGTGTAGTGCTGCCTAGTCATCTAGTACCGATGGTCTTTCAGTATTTTCACTCTTCTCTTGTGGGCGGTCATCTTGGCATTCATAAGACCATCGCTAAGATTCGTAGGTACTTCATCTGGAAGGGCATGGACCGGGATGTTGCTGGCAGAGTGCGGGCTTGTCACCTGTGCTCGCTCAGCAAGCCTAGTCAGAATGCAAGGTTAGGGTTGTTATCTTCTGAGGTGGCCGAGCGTCCTTTTGAGAAGGTGTTCATCGACTACGTGGGTCCTTTTCCCCGTAGCAAGTCAGGTAACTCCTACCTACTTGTTTGTGTGGATGCTTTCTCGAAGTTCGTTTGGCTTTTCCCACTTCGGAGTGCCACGGCTAAGCTCACCATCCGTGCTCTCCAGTCCCATCTCTTCCAGCACTTTGGTGTGCCTTCCACTCTTGTGTCCGACAACGGTAGCCAGTTTACCTCACACGAGTTTCGTAGGTTCTGTTTTGGCAATGGTATCAGGCATGTGACTACCTTTCCTTATTACCCACAGCCTTCTCATGCAGAGCGGTTCAACCGCAATCTTCGGTCTGCCCTTATTACCTTCCATGCTGAGAAGCAGAACACCTGGGATGAGAGTCTCTCTTGGCTCCAGCTTGCTTTCAATTCTTCCAAGCATGAGAGTCACAATGCCACTCCCTTCGAAATTCTACATGGCTACCCTCCTAACAACCCTTTGTCCAACTTGTGGAGGTTAGAGGATCTTCTACCTACGCCAGGTGCCACTGACGTAGTGTCCACGTGGCGGGCTGCTCGGCGCAACCTGCTACGTGCTAGAGAGAGAGTAAGGAGGAGGTATGATAAGGGTCGTACTCCTAACCCTTTTCAGGTTGGAGATCTGGTTCTTTGTCAGGCTCACCCGGTCAGTTCGGCCGCGGAACGAAGAGCTGCCAAGTTGTGCTATCGGTGGTCTGGTCCCCACCGCATCGACAGGTTTTTGTCACCGGTGACTGCTCTGCTGGTTGATCCCCAGTCAGGCAGGGTGTTCAGGAAAGCCCATGTGTCCCAGCTTAAGGCTTTCCGGGGAACGGTTGATCCAGGAGTTGGTGTTCCTGGGGGTTTCTTGGGGCAAAGAGATTGATCACCTCTGCGCCCTAGGTGGCTGTTCTGAGAGAGTCTCCTTTCTCTCTTTTCTGGTCGGGCCCGACCGTCAGGGTAGTTCGCTCCCTGTTTGAGGGGTTTCCCCTCTTAGTTTCTCTTTGGCGTCCTTGGAGCACCACTCTTTGAAGGTTCTTCTTCTTCCTCTTGGTTCCCTGAGGTACCGAGTTTGCTCCCCTGCCTGGGTGTGTTGAGGTTTGCAGAGGGAGGTTGTACCGGGTCTTGGACCGGTACAGTTTCGTTTTTTTTTTTTTTTTTGTCGTCTGCCAGGCTGCCTGAGATTCGTTTTTGCCCTGCGTTTCGCGTAGTTGGTAGCCGTTGGCCCAGTTCCGTTTCGTTCCGTGTTCCAGCAGCTTCGGTCAGGTTGGCCTGTCTGTTCAGTCTAGATTGTTCTAGAAGAGTTCTACTCGGCCGAACCTCCTTACCATGTTTGGCTAGACAAACTAAAACGTAAGTGTTCATTTTGTAAGTTTTAATATCTAATCACCCTTTTGGTGAAAATACTTTTGTTTAAATAATATTAATCGTTCTTACTTGTGTTTTCAGAGTTTTGTTAAATTTATATTCTTTGTCTAGATGTTTTAACCCAGGTTCGAGCCATGTGCTCATTGTTACCTTTTTGACTTTAATTGCTTTATTATCTCTGGTTTCATATTTAATAGTAGTTCTGTATAATGTTTTGTTGAGCCTTTTTAAGTTGCAGTTACCGATTTACCATCTTTTTGTTCATGGACAATAACCTAGCCTATCTTTAGTTTGATTTTCATGTTATGACAGATTGCTCATGTTTCAATAGCCTAGTTCTCAGTTTGTCATTTTTAGTTCCATATACGTAATTAATTCTTTTATAATTTGTTAATTTGTAATTTGTCTTAAATCTGTTTTCCAACATAATTTTTCATAGCCTAAAGTTAATCTCTCCCTCCAATCATGTATAAGTTTGTCTCTTCATGTTAAGTTTTGTTAAATCAGGCACCCTTATATTTTTAGTTGTTATGTGTAATATTTTGTTGTGATGGCTGGACTGTATTTGATGTGCTGTGTGTTGTGCCTTACAGTCCAGGGTCCTCGAGTGGGACATTTTCCCTCAGCCGGTCGTCCGGGCAAAGTTCTACCATCCACACTGCCAGCCTGGCCTGAGGACCATGTATAGAGGCCATTGGTGACCCTGCTGCCCCACCTACATCTTTGGGTATGAGTCTTCTGTCCTCAGGTCAGTGCTTTCCATCTTATTTTCCCGGCGGCTGAGCTGGGGGGGGTTTTGATGGTGCATCGTTTAAAAGAAAAAAAAAGAAAAAAAAAACAAGTGCATAGAAAGAAGAAAAAAAAGTTTATGGATATATTTATGTGGCCTAGGCCTAAGACTGAACAGTGATTAATGCAACACAGCCATTGGGGACATATTTATTTATTAAAGAAAGAAAAACTTTAAATTACACAAAGAACGTTCGCTGTTAATATTTATTGTTATTTATTTTTAATTAGTTTATTTTCTTGTTACATTTGTTTAGATTTTTATATTTGTTAGGTCCCCATTGTTAAATCCTGTTATTATTGATTTATATGCTTAGGCCTAGTTATTGTTATTTATTTTTTTTGTTAAGTGTATTAGGGGGGGGTTTTGAAGTGAATTTTTACTCGAACGGTACCGTGTTATATTTTCTTTTAAATTATTTAATTTTTAAACTTTCACCAAAAGGGGATTATTGTTCTTTTGCTTAACTTTTAATTCGGAGCTGCCCAGGGATTCCGGCTTACTCCCTGGCCCGGTGGAATCAAGGGATGTGAGGGCTAAATTGCCGGTTTAAGTGTTGTGATCCAAAAGTTTTCTAAATTTTCACTTTTATTTGGGGCTTAATATTTTCTTACGTTTTGGGGTGTCTCAGGCTAAACTGCAGATAGGCCATACACCCTGTAGTTGATTAATTGTTAAATTTTGGTATTTGTAGAGTTTGTGGTATTTATAGCGTTTGTTATTATTGTGTAGTATCTTGGTAATTTTAGTGTGTTGTTATTTATTTAAGTGAGAATTTATATTGTGGCCTTCTGCCTTTTTTTATTGTGGCCTTCTGCCTTTTATGTTGTGGCCCTCTGCCGTTTTTGATTTATTTAAATTTTTGCTTGCTTGATAATAAAATTAGTTTTGCTCAGCTGCCGAGTGTTATTTTGACCCTCCAACTGCCACCCGTGATCCCATCGCTCGACTTGTTTTGAGCCATCCCCCGGTTGGCACGCTTTCCAGCTTTGGTGGGGGGATGGGTCTCAGGTTCTAAGATTAATAAGATTGTTGATCCGTTCACAGGCCTGGGGATGAATTTACAATCAACCGTTTGTTGTTATAAGGCCGACACTGCTTGGTACAACAAAAACAACCCGAGCTGCTTACAGATGCCGGTTTGTTTTCACCCGTGGAGAGTAAATAACAACTTTGATGTGTTGAAGAAATTTTGAATACGTTTATTACTTAAAACTTTTAATACTCTTAGGCGGGTTACACACATATGCATGTGTGCAGCCTGCACGGTGCGACTAGCATTTTTGATGCCAGTAGCACTGTGCCAGTCGCATATGTGTGTAAGCTCTACGTGATTAACACAGGTTGGTCTTCGAGCTGCATGCTAGTAGCATCAAAAATGCTAGTCGCACCGTGCGAGATGCATATGTGTGTAACCGTCCTTAGTGTAAAAAATTACTTAAGTTTAATATATAATGCTTAATAATCTATTAGTGTTGGATGAAGGCACACATTTAAACAATGCAGGATAAAATTACGTTAAAGCTAAATGTAGTTTTCACATTTTTATACTTATTGATTTTTTCAACATGTCATCTAGAAATTCTTTAAAGAATAGTATATAGTTTATTAAAAATTAATATGTCGTGAAACTAATATACACTAGTTTTTTGTTCTTGATGAAAGGTCTAAGAACTGTAAGGAAGGGTGTTAGATATCAAGAAACATAGTAAGGTATTTAAAACTAAAGAAAATGTATATGTTTTACTCTTTTGAAAGTCAATAAAGTGTTTTTTCGCCAATTTGTTCTACTCACTACCAAGAATTATTACGTCATCAAGAATCATTATGATTGAT
>JAQJVL010007548.1:0-23439 GCA_035578905.1 Stictocephala bisonia
TCCGTGCGTACTGCCACTACAATTCAGAGCGAACGTATTTTCCCGTGTTATAAACCAAAATAGTTTCGAATTAGGTAAAATGTCACGACACAATATCCGAAAACCACGCTAAATAACGAATTTATAACGAAAAATCAAATGTTGTAAAGAGTCAATTTTCTGATTTGTTTAGTAGAACATGAATTTTCCGCGTACTAAAATCTGTGTCCCAAAGAAATGTGGTCTTCATTATACCCACGGATGAAAATATAAAGTTTTAAGAATCGTCTATAAACTACATAGATACCAATTAGTTATATTTATTTTAAAATGCTGATAAATGTCAACTAATTCAACTGAGTGTTGTATCCGATACAGGTAAGTAAACTATGTCTTACCGAGGTGGCACATGCGTCGTTGAGGAATGATAACTACAAGTTTTACAAGTGTTAGCCTATTTCATATCACGTTGGCTGTCATTAAGTAGCAAGTAAGATGATTCGCCAAACCCTTACAGAGAGAAACATTCAACTCATTACATTTTATCAAGTCATTAATTATTATCACGACATAAATGGCTAAATAGTTCACATAGCACAACAAAACCTCTGAAATCATATAGGCCTGTACATTTTGAGTTGGGCAAGGAACGTTTACGAGATGAAGTCCACACCACCACGAGATGTAAAGGAAGACACAAATCCAAAGAAATACACTCTACTACGCAACCTATTTGTTCCATGGGACACTTCAACAAAAATTAATCCAACCAAATGTGATATTTGATACGACATTCAACACTCGTATAGGATCGTTGGTTTTTAATTTATTTAAAGACTTATCAACTCATTATTCAGGTAATATTTCGTTGTTTTTATTCATTTTTATAAAATTTCGTCTCAATTTTCTGAAAGATGCTGTGCCGTTTATTTACACACCGTGTTTGAAACAAACTGAACACACTATAATAGCACTGACTATAGGCAAAGACAGAACAAAACAATGCATATTCTGTAGACGTACACCTAACACCTGTGCTGCTATCTAATGTGAATGGTTTCAAATAAGCACCCTGACGACTGTTTGGCGCACTACTAACTTCAGCGTGTGCTGGAGACAGAGAGAGGGACTGCTGGCGCTACCTGTGTCGACAGAACAAGAACTAATTTGATAGAACAGGGGACCCACATGAACGACATACAGTCTTCTTGTTTCTATAGTCAGTGCTATTACCTTTCTGACAACTGTGAACATCTAGCTGTTGTGGCAGAACATTTAGAATGTTTCAGTTCATTTACACTGGCAATATCAATTACGGACTGACAGATTGTAGTATTGTCACTTCCTGATGTCTTTGATGTACAGCTTTTGTATTGAAGTATTGAACCTACCTCAAGACGGAGAAATTGCTACTTTCCATCCATCAACACAATACAAGAGCAAATTGATAAATTTAGTAGTTGTTCTATTTTCCACCACATGTTATTGGGGAATCCTCTCCTACCAATTTGCGAACAATAACTCTCAGCGATCACGTGATTGACACGTGCGCACTACGTCAGACGGTAATTATCAATCCGCTGTTCATGACAATTGACAGCTAACTCAATTATAGCAACATTATTTTTAACAAGGACACAAGACTGACCTTGCTGCCGCCCAATAGTATTCTTTGCCTGTCTTTGGTCAGAAGCAAGTGTACGAATTGCAAATATTACTTAACGTAATATTTTAAAGCAAAATTTTTATTATTTTGTGCTAAAAATGTGTTGGCTATTCGTGTTTTTATTCAAATTTAAAAATACGCAGAAGAGTAGGCCTAAATTTGTTTTCGTAGCATTTTTACAAAGGAAAGCTAAAACTCATATTATTGAAGATTAGTCAAACGACTTAATGCGCATCTTTCTATACAGAAGCCGTTATGATTTGGTAAACTCGGAAATCAACATAGATAACGCCAGGCGCCGGCGATCATTATGGCGTAAGAAAAGGCCATGGGGTTCTAACTTCAAATTTTTTGTAAATTTTTACTTTTACAAATAAAGAAATGTTCTGTTCTATTTCTATAATTTGCTTCTATTTATCTCTAAAAACGGTCACTCACTGGAAGAATTGAAATAAAAACACGGCATTGGTTAAATTTATAAGGCTTGTAAAATGTAGTTTTGCTAGAAAACTTTAATTTTATTAATAAAAAAGTTGAATAAAAATACAATTGCACTAATTCAATCAATAATTGCAATAATTCAATCAATTTTAAAACAGCAATGTCAAAATTGGTAATTGTTATCTACTTTCATTGTATTTATATTGACCTGATTGCAAATATTTTTGGATCAACTTGTTTTTTTAAAATCTGAAAAATACACTTAAAAGTAACTATTTCTGTTACAAATCTCCGAACAACAAACATATTTAATGTAGTATATACTAAACGGTAGATGAAGACATAGATTGAACAGAAAAAGAATAGAATAGAAAAGAACAGAATAGAATATTGTATTGTTATAAAAACTATTTAAATGGTATTGACAGTGGTTTTGATTCATGAACAATAGATGAAAAATAAAAAGAACGGCAATAAAAAAGCAACAAGTAAATAAACGACACTCTTCTAATTAAACAACACTGTTTTTATCACATAAGCATTCATGGACACTTTAATATTCCTTTGAAATTGTTTTAAATGTGTACTAACATTGAATTCGATTTTATGACAACAGATTGATCAGTGACAGTTTCAGAGGAGCATAACTTTCGTATGTAACAATATACCTTGGTCTGTTGACGTGACAGACTACAACAATGACCTTGTGGCTGGATGTGCGTGGCCATTGTTGGTTGGAGGACGTCACGGATATCTGATCAATGAATAACAGATGTTTGCCTATCAGCTGTCTCTCCATAGCACTGATAAGTAGGATCAAACGATTCTATAGTTAAATACTGCACTAACAAGTACATATAAGGGTACAGATGCTGAATATTCTAAGAATGAATTCAATGCTCAAACTGTATTTAGAAATGAAGCTGGGCTAAAACCACCCTCTATATTAATATCAAATTGAAAATAATAGTGATAAAAGACAACTCTTTTTATATAAATTTTCATGGAGGATAGTAATGGCGTCAAGTCAATTAATATGTCGAATAACAAAGTGTTTTGATACACGAATCAGATGTTTAAGCAACTGATAGCAAATAATTAATTAAATTAATATTATCCTCGATTCCGATATTACCACTGCCTCCTATATAGTCAGTGGTATTGCCGACACAAAGATATATCGTGTAATATGTTTAATTAATTGTGCCGGTAATTTGATTAGTTAGTGAGATCTGCCACTACAGCTGGTTTAAATGATTTGGGAATCAGCTGTTATAAATACTGTTCATTTTTTACTTTACAATCTGTTCTGATAATTTTGAACATTAAGTAAATTTTATAAATGTTGAACAAAATATTATTTTAACTTGAATTAGATTTTAAACATAGTTAACTCTAACTAACTATACAATGAGTTGAGAATACCACTGTACGTGTATGGGTGGGCGGGTGGGTAAATACCACTGTACGTGTATGGGTGGGTGGGTGGGTCAATACCACTGTACGTGTATGGGTGGGCGGGTGGGTCAATACCACTGAGCGTGTATGGGTTGGTGGGTGGGTCAATACCACTGTACGTGTATGGGGAGGAGGTTACCGTTTGAGTCTATATTGTTTTTAAGAAATGTATGAAGTAAAAAATTGGATTGAAAACACGAGTTTGGACCATTACAAAAACCGTCTCGAAAAGTGAGGAAGGTCGTTCAGTATGAAGCAGCACCTGAGTGCGAAGAGACCGAAGAATCACCGGAGACTATTGTTTAGAAAAGGCCAAGTTTTAATTAAATGAATGACTTCATTCGCTTGTTACATGACTTTAAATATTGTTTTTTAATTACCCGCCGTAGTACCATTGTACTATTCTCAACTCACACACTGTGAACTGTTTGACGTGAAGGTAAAGTACACCTATTTACAACCTGTAATGTTATTCATAAGAATACTGGTGTAATTATCTTATTGTTAATTACATCTTTTGTAAGGTTACCGGTTTTGATCCCATGTTGGGATCTTTCTCAGACAACGTCAAGTTATTTTTTCTCATCGAACTGCGCCATTATTATTTTTAATGAGCAATGAGAACATACATATATATACATGGATATGTATATATATAAACTTCTGTAGGTCATTCCTTGGGTTAAAACAAACAAAAAATTTCATGTGCACAAATCGTCTATCTCGCTCCATTATCCGGCTATCTGTATGTGTTTTTTACTAAATACTTAATATCTCAAAAGTTATTTAAGATAAAAGCATGAAAATTGGTATGAATGTTGATCTTTACAGTATCCATGTACTATTTAAACTTCATTTTTTTACAATAATATTTTTCAAAATGGCGGCCATTTTGAATTTTTAAAGCCAAATATCTTAATAACCTTAAATTTTACTAAAAACTTGTAAGTTATAAACAAGTTTAAGAATTTATTTCTATAAATAATTATATAAAAAGTTTTAAGATTGAACAACTATTAACTGAGAAATTACAATTTTTATCAAATTTGAAAACTAAAGTTTTCAATTTTATTAATATCAAGCATATTTTTATTTGATACAAATTGTAATTTCTCAGTTAATAGTTGTTCAATCTTAAAACTTTTTATATAATTATTTATGGAAATAAATTCTTAAACCTTTTTGTAACTTACAAGTTTTTAGTAAAATTTAAGGTTATTAAGATATTTGGCTTTAAAAATTTAAAATGGCCGCCATTTTGAAAAAGATTGTTATAAAAAAATGAAATTTAAATAGTACATGGATATTGTAAAGATCAACATTCATACCAATTTTCATGCTTTTATCTTAAATAACTTTTGAGATATTAAGTATTTAGTAAAAAACACATACAGACAGATAGCCGGATAATGGAGCGAGATAGACGATTTGTACACATGAAATTTTTTGTTTGTTTTAACCCAAGGAATGACCTACAGAAGTTTGGCTGGTTACTTACGGGACACCCTGTATATATATATATATATATATATATATATATATATTCAATGAGAACAAATAACTTATTTTTGACGTTACCTGAGGAAGATTCCAACGGGGGTCGAAACCGGTAGGCTAACAAGAGGAAAATAGGATGTCTTAACAGTAAGGCAATTAAAACGGTATACATAATATATACTGATAAGTGGTAAGGTCAATATACCACAATGTAGTAGTTAGTAGAGTGAGTTGGAGTTGTCCAATAAGTGTACGGATAGGCGATTGGTATTATATTGTTGCAAGTGAATCGATGCTTGTGCCGGATCATATGGATTGACAGTATGACAGAACAGCTGTGTCATCAGCATATGTTGTAATTTGATGTACAAAAAGAGTCCGAGAACACTTCCTTGGGGATATCAGTTTTTATATGATGCAGCTGAGTAAATACAGTTCCATAATTAATTTTTAAAAATCGGTTAGGGAGAATAGATTTATTATTGGAAAAATATAATTGGACAACTTCTACTGAATCAATCATCTCGCGCGCGCGCGCGCACACACACACACGCGCGCGCGCGCGCGCGCTCTCACGTTTTATTTTTTATTTTATTTTAACCAATTTTATTTTTGGTTAAAATAAACATTAGCCTACATTTAACTCACCACTATTGTTATAAAGGATAATCGATGGAAATTACCATCATAATTAATTATTAAACGATAACTAATAAGTATTCAAAGCCACCAGTTAGGCCTTTATCAGCTGCGGTCTGACCATAAGCAGCTGTTGATAAGAAATTTATAGTGATGTCTGGAGACATTCCTTTCTGATAACAGTAAATGGAAGAATGTTAATAACCCACTCGATGCCCCTTCATTAATTAATATCTTGGGAGGGGAGAGCGTATGGGAAGGCTCAGCATATGGGAGGGCGTATGGTTTGTAAACCATTGTGGTTTACTTAACTGCTACACGTTTGCATAAGATTCCCTTATAATTATTAATAATAATGACAATTGAAAAATTAAAACAAATATGGGAAACAAACAGTGACAATTAAAACACTTATTTTTATTCTGTTTTTATACTTTTTATGGTTATATTGACTCATTTGAATTGTATTTATTGAATTTTGTACAGTAAATTTTATTGTTTCATTGAACATTTGATGACTACATTAGCAGTCATTATGACCTATTTATTAATTTTTGACGTTTAGGGTCATGACTACTATAGCAGTCCCACTTTTTTTCTCTTCACGTCATTTTGAGGTAACCAAGGATTTGAAGCGGCCTTTCAGCAGTCACTAATCATGACTGTTATACCAGTCATGTCCATCAATGCGTTTTAAAATAAAATCTTTTCTACATACACAAACATCCTGATTTCAACTTCATAAACATTTCAATTTTCTAGTCAATAGGACAATTATTAAGAAGTCGCACATTTATCATTTAGCGTTATACATTACAAACGCTCACACATACAGGCATCTCTCCTATAATTTATTTGAATCAGAATAGCCCACAGTGAAAATATGTAAACGTTGAATATCGCAGTCTGCATTGAGTCAGACACCGAATCGGTTTTGACACTGAATCGAGGAAAAACAACCTCGCATTCAATGCCAAGCGGCGAACATCCGCCTCACAAACACCAGTGATATGAAACTATGGTTTTTGAAATGTAATAAAGTACTTGAACTACAAATGTCGAGTTTTTAATTTCAAAATCATTGATGTCTGAATGAAAACAAACTGTTTGACGCATACTACGCAATATTTGTATTGTTCGCCCTTCAGTAAAAAAGAATTGTATATTTATGAATTAATTATACCATACATTTAATTTAATTTGTATTTAACTGCTTGAATGATAAAATGAATGTTTTACCACTAAATAAAATCACATTTAGTCGTTTAGAAAACATATGAAAACAACATTTCATATCTGTGCACACTGATAATGATGCAAACAAATTTGTAATTCACACAACATGAAATTTTACTTATTACAGCAATTTCATTTATTGAACACAAACGATTGAACAATCGATGGTCTTAGACGGTCTAAAGTGATTTCCACCGTTTAAAAAAGAAACATTCTGGAATTAAAAAAGAAAAATTACCGTTTAAAAAAGACAATTTACAGTCATATAATAACCTCAACTTACCTTGGGATAAATCAGCTGCAGTTGGGCGCGTCGCTGTATACAAGCACTAACTACAAGCCTATGATTTGCCGCCTACCTTGGGCGAATATAGGTTAAACTAACTAAACAACAACGGCGTACCATACAGTATTGACGTAGCCGTGAGATGCGCGCGTCTCCCGGCACTCGCCGACCACAATAACATCAAATTAACCCGGCGCCTACCGCACTACACACGCACACGACTCACGCACTACTCCACTGCCACCAAAATATCAGTTCCTCACCACACAGGAGAATCGATACTGCCAACAAGTCAGCTGTGGCAGAGAACTGACAACCAACCACAACCAGTTAGGTGTTGGAGAGAGGTGTGGCTGGGAACAATGTGCGTGGTAATGGCCTTGAATGATACCTCCTACCAGGCCAAAATTAATGCACTGTGTAATAAGATGTATTGCACGGTGATATTAAATCATCATAAGATTGTGGGCGAATCTTGTTATTTTAATTATCTCTAAGGTATCAGTTTTAAAAATTAATCCTAACTGTTTATTCAATTCAGACAAAAATAGTCTTTCACAGTTCACTGAATTACTACCCCAATATGTTTTAAAATTTGTACGTAGTAAAAAAATCAAGTAATAAACCCATGACTTATAGATTAACCACCATAAATTACAACTAATCATAACTGTTGTATGTTTCAGTCCATAATATTGTTACGGACTTTGCCAATTTTAGAAAGCGCCACTCCGTTTTCTGTGCGGCAGGCACTTACGGTTGCGTGGCTAATCCAGAAGCCCCTAGATGGTGCTAGAATGACAGTTAATTTACCTCTAGGTGGAGCTAGAATATTCTACAAGTCGTCTAGTGGATCCAGACCACACCCCAAACACCCCTCATAAGTTATATTATGCATACCTAAACCTATGTAACACAATCAGATAGCTATGTAATTAATTTGACAACTTCATGAATCATTAATACTTTAAAACCATATCCATTCCTATACCATACTCATTTAAACACTTCCACTTTTATAAATTTTTTTTGTTTTTAGTTTTAGTCATTTGATGAATATATATAATTCAAATTCTTACAGTTTAATAGCTTTATTTCATATCTAATAACCATATCTGATACAAATATGTAGAGGCAGCAATCAGCATTAAATAGTTCATGATGACCTAATGTATTGTTATTTTTAGTGTTATTTTGACACAGTCTTTTGCAAATGTACTTTTGTTTAATGTCATTAAAATTCTTGACTCCCACACATGTTCTGCATTGACAATACTATTCAATGTACAACATCGACGATAAACGTGCATGTTTTTCAGAGCTTTTAATAATACTTGAATTATGTTCTTACCATTGTGGCCCTGGTTAACCAACCTCAGTATGAACTCCTATCTTTCATCCTGCCACGATTATTGACAGTTGCCCACTTAACCTGTATACAGATACGCTTATGATAACCCATCCACCTTGCCCTACACACTTTGAGATGAAGCCGCATCTCAAACATTGTCAAATAAATTGTCAATGTGCATCCGCTTACTGCAGCTTTCCAACGTCAACTTACTCAGAAGGAACACAAAAATTGCACTCATTTCTTGCCTTCACATTACCCATGGATAAGCCAAGAGTTTAATTGCCATGTTATACCTTACACCATCATAAAGGAGACCTCTATCAAAAGGAGACTTCTAACATTTAGAAACTTAATGCACATTCTAACTATAGATCTTTGTATATGATCACACGGTACTCAACACAATGGTATTACTGTCAGTGCTTTGATCAAATCTCTTTCATCAACTACACTTTATACTCTGCAAAGTCTAATACAAGATGACGTGCTACATATATTTCATTCACAAGTGGGTTTTGTGAGGGACGATTTGCATTTATAAAGAGGACCAATTAATTGTCATAAGTTGAATATTTGTGTCAATATTTGAGGTCAGTGCCATGGCGACTAAGGTAGAGTTAGAAGTACTTGGATGATTTTCTTTGGTACGGAACCTGCCATACGCTGCAAAAGCTGATGGGTGGGCTATATCGTATGCTGAAAGGATGGTGAAAAGGTCAATAGTATATATGTATGGTGGGTAAGAGTCATTATACTTGATCATTACCACCATCAAAACCACTTAAGCTTGGGTCACTATTACTGTATATAGGGGTGGTGGAAGGTCCAATACCACTTATGTGGAAGAGTGCATGTATGATATGCACGTTTTGCATTCATTGTAAGTGTACGGATGGTGGGAAATATAATTTGCTGACAGAATAAACTTCTGTAATCTTGATAACTTCTTAAAATGAACGCTAAACATTTCCATTACATTAGTTCGGCTGTATTAAACTCTAGACACATATATGATAGAGTTAACTTACCCGCCCATCTATAAAGTTGTTTTTGATTTTTTTTAAACAAGAAAAAAATCCTTTTCTATATTGTTAGAAAACACCTTTTTTATAAATTTCTAACTCTTGATCAATTGATATTATTGTAACTCCAAAACTATCTTATATTAAAATATTGTTTAGAAACAAAATTATCAAACTTTACCTGAACAAATTATGCCCAAATAATTGTTATTTATTTACAAAGTTAATATCTGAACATAAATGATACATGCTAGGTAAAGTTGCATTAATGAAAGCTTTAAAGCTTTAGGACAGCTGAATGAAATTCACATCTTTGGTAATATATAGCCTCTAGCATTTATAAATTGACAGATGTGTGTATTTTTGCTCTTCCACTGAAAGCTGTTGGTTTCTAGAAGGCCACCTAAATAAATAAATAAACTTTTTATTGCGTAGTAACAATTTTTGACATGTCATGCAATCCTCAACATAATATAAGTATAATATATAAAATGTATTAAAATTCTAAAACCAAACAACAAATTGTCATTCACTCCACATTCAAATACATATATTTCTAACATTCATACAGCCACAATCACACTGCCTTCATGTCCTGCTATTTAATCTTAATCTTCCCAGCGACTCATCATGAACTCATCCACAGAATAGAACGCTTTAGACACCAAGAGGTGTCTAAGTCGAGTTTTGAATTGAGTTTGGTTATTAATTGGAAAATTCCATTACCTCTCTGGTAATGAGTTGTAATAGATATCTCAGTATTGTTCTTTGAAAACTACACATGAATCTGTTGTTAATGAACTGTGTTTGTAAACAAAAGACAAGGTTATTGTTATACAAAAATTGCTTTTCAACCAATATTTCACTACGATATACTACACAATAATAAATACGTGGAATATAACAAAAGTCTACAAAAGAACAAAAATCAATACATTAGGTTATGTAAATACACTTTTCTCCCTTCAGTGCGGTTTGACATGATAATATACTGATTTTTAATGCAAAACTACCATCATCATTATTGAAATGGACGAGGGGTCTAAGGCGATGTACTGTGGAGTCAGTTCGATTCCAGCTGCGGCTAGTACTTTTTTTATGGAACTTATTTTTTGAAGTACTGGTCTGTGGAATAGGTTATGGAGAGCCCACCTTAAATGAATGGTGTCAGGCATGGGGTTGGAAGTTGACAGGATTAGTATTTCTATTATAGTTGCATAGAACAACACCTGTTTTGCACATTTTTACTTATAATAAGAGGGAGATGACATGTTTTATAAGCTTTCTATATTTTTATTTAGTCTGTAGAGACATTAAACTGTTAAAGGGTAGATAAATAACTTGACGGAAAAATAACTGAACAAATAAGAAACGTGCAAAGGACATGAACAGTAATATTCAGACAGAAAAATAGGACATATAAAATAATTTCCGTTCCATAGGGTTAAAAACTAGGACAAACAAAAAGAAACAAAGGGCTTCCCATATCCAAACTCACATTTGGAATGTGGCGCTGTTGATCATGGCAAAACCTACTCTCAGAATGAAAGCCTCTAACCAAAGACAGTATGAAAGACAATATGAAAGACAAAGTAAAGGTCTGACATATGTATCGGAGACTCCCAAAGTATGTGGAGCTTGTAATAATTGATCAACTTTTGTATGTCATGCACTGAGGTTTTTATTTTGAAAACGTTTGTGGCAACATCCACTTTGTGAGATATGGTCTGATAGCATGTTAAGAAGCATTGGAGGGAGAGCTCCCCATAATATACAGTGGGGACTATCTAATCCAGAATTAATGGTATTCATATGGAAAAGTAGCATACATTATATGTCTAATTCTCCCTCTAAAGCTTTTCTAGGTTTTTCCTTCTAGATCATACCTTTCACCAAGGCCATTTCGGTGGATAAAAGTGGTGAAGATACTATATAGGAGAATTTTCAGTCTTTTTGGGAAACGTAGAGATCCCTGTCATGTAGAACAAGGAGCCTACTTCAGTTTGCTTAATTGTTATTCTAAATGGAGCAAACCATTTCTTCATTTGTTTGGGATTCAAACTCTGTTGTGAGTAAATTCCTTCAAAATCTAAATACCCCAAATAAGAGCCTACAATAACGATGAAACATTTATCTCTACCATTGAATAGGTCAGCAGCAACATATTGCCATAGTTCTAATAGGAGCATCCTCTGGCATCCTCTGAAATTTATCACAAATTCTGCAGTTTTCAGTACACAACTTTGTCAGACCAGGGGTCATCTGGATCCAATAAACTAATTCTCTTAATAGATTCAAGCAGACTTCAAAGCTTTAGTGTGATCTAGCTATGTCTCAACAAAATTTGACTCCTCATTACCAGTGGCTCTTGAACATTTAAAATCATTTCCCAAATGCAGCTTAATTCATCTATAAATGTTTAACATTTCTTTTTAAGGGGGGTGATTGATATCTATCTTAAGAGGCTCATGAGAGCTATAAGTGGCATTCTCATGGCAACTTCTATTCCTTGGCTCCCATTGCTTTGCAATAACCCCAAGGCACTTAATATAGCACTTAATAAGATGTCGGAAGGCACTTAAATAATTCAAAAATATTTTGAATGCACCTCTCCCCACAACACAGGATTTCCCACCTCTAGGTACTAGTCAATAGTCAAAAATCTTTCTTTACAAACTCATCAAGATTGGTATTGGAGTCAAAACAATATTACTTAATTAATAATTACAGTTTTTCATCTTTAGTTTTTTGCTTTACAAACAGTTTGTTTCCAAGTCATAGAGTAAACAGGTCGTTTCAACAACCACTCTTTAAGATGTTTCTTGAGTTTTCCCCATGTAGACTTTTTAGTGCTGATGGCAGTGTGTTAAACAGTTTACGCCCCATGTATGTGGTTTTTCTACTGTATGTTGTGGTATGGTGAGCAGGAAAATGATAGTCTGCCATTCTTTGGGTTCTGTAGTTGTGAATATCTCCACTTCTTAGAAGGTCCTCTTTATCTGTGTATAAAATTACTTCATGGATATAGAGAGCTATTACAGTTAGGATTCTAAGAGATTTATAAGCCCCTCTGCAACTGTCTCATGGTTTAAGGTCTGCAAGCAACCTAACAGCTTTATTCTGTAGAGTAAGAATTGTTTGAAGATTAGCCTCTGATGTCCCTCCCCAAGCCATAATGCCATACCTGCTGTGGGACTACTAATGCATAGTAGGCTGTCTTTGATATATCTGGACAACCTACCCATTTCATTCGTCGTACAGCAATCATTCCAGAGTTTGGTTTTTTGTTAGCGTGTCAATATGATTTGTCCATGATAAATTAGCACCAATAGTGATTCCTTATAATTTTGTATGGTATTGAACTGTAATGTCAAGTATTGCTGGACAGGGATCATGTCTTGTGCTAAAATTTATTTGTGTGGTTTTTTTCGGATTGATGGCTAGATCATTATGAAGACAATAATTAAGTGTTAGATTAGTTGATTGTACAATGTTTGAGTGTAGTTCTTGTGCTGAATCGTTGCTATGATGCAGTGTTGTGTCATATGCGTACTTTATCAGATTCACGGTCGGATTCATAAATTGTTCTGGAAATTCATTTGTGAAAAAAAAAAAATAATAAATAAAAATGATCCCAATACTGAGCCCTGTGGGACTCCCCTTTTTATTGACAGTAGTTAAGATCTAAGTTCTTGAATACCTCCATTGATTGTTTTTTACCTCTACTATCTGCTTCCTTCCTTCAAGATAACTTGCCACCCAATCTCTTGCTTTTCCTTGGATTTCCAAGGTTAATAATATCTGTAGTATGATAAGTACGATCAATAGTAGTAAGATCAATAATGATTTCAAGTACGAAACAAAAGTAGATGAAATAGAATCTACACAAGAAACTCTGTTGCTAAGAAATTCCAGTTTAGTCGACACCTTAAACAAAATTGATCAACAATTAACTACAGAAAAACTGCTGAAAGACAAACTTCTTCAAACCTTTGAGGATCACGATAAAGAAAAAGAACTTATCCTCTTAAGCTATGAAAAAGAAATTAGGCAACTCAAAAAAACTATAAGCAGACTGAAACAGGAGTCAACTTCAAAAGATGACTTAACACCAGACCAAAAGACATGCCTAGACTCCTCAACACAGACATGCGACACGGGTGTGATACCACAGAAATATTTCCACTCACATCTACTAGATCTGGTCACATTGCAAGCCCGTCAGGACCGAGTAGAACAGTCTGTGAAAACACTGCAAGATCAACTACTAAGCAACGTAGCATAGCAACTACTGATAGCAACGTAGTGGACATATCAAACACAATAAAAACACTCAACCACACCTACAGATGCACCAATAGTGTTGCAACACTTCTTGCACCCTTTTATGACCAAGGCATGACGTCCAGCAACCCCACAAAAAATGAAACAAGGTCTGTATACCTGGAAGATGTCAAAGGGCTTCAACTAAACAAAGACCTATACAAAATTCTCGTCTTCAAACAAGCTGAAAAGCGCACTCTGAAGAACCTGGGTTTTGATGTCTCCACTATCCATGAATACCAGGGCAAGCAGGCTCCCCATATTGCGGTGGTGCGCACATCAAAGCTCCCTGATGATATTTACCAGTCCAGACCACACTGCATCGTAGCTATCTCTAGACACACCGATTCATTTATTTACTACTCTCCAGTAAGCGGTGACACCCTAAGCACATGGGTCAGCAAAATAAACACTCTTAATGAAGACAAACTGGCATCTCATCTTAAAAATCTACCAGAAGTAAACACACAGCAATTGACAACAATGACCAAAAATCTTCAGGTACCACTTTCCTCAAACAGGCCTTCCACCAGTGGACACCAGACTCAAGTTAAACAACCAATAACTGAACTTCCCTCCCCTGACGAACCAGGAGAGATATTAATTGTTGAAGCACAAGTCCACAAGCCTGACAGCACGCCAACTTCACACAAAGGAAAATATGCCAGAATGGCAAAAAATAACAAAGTGGGAACCACCCAAAAATTGCCCCCATCAATCTCTGAAACAATTGTAGAAGTTACAGAAAACTCACCAGAGAATGATTATTTTTTAGAAGTAAGCCAAGCTTGGAGGAAAGTACGCAAGAAATCAACGTTCAAAACAAAAATTTTCATCAACTCAAAATTTTCCACAAGATTGACAACAAGAAACCCATAATAATAACACACCAAAACATAGACAGGCTATCAAACAAAATTGAAAGAGTAAACCACTTCCTGTCAGACAACAACCCAGACCTCATCATTTTCACAGAACATGGACTTACTCAGGCGAACTTACAACTTACCTACCTTACTGACTACTCACTTGTTGGAGGCTTTTGCAGGAGAAATCACATAAAAGGAGGGGTAGCTGCATATGTAAAGGAAGACCTAGTGGACCAAGTCAAGCTCATTTGTACCAGTGATACGACATCTGAAATGACATGTGAGGCTGCACTATATGATTTCAGAAGTGGAAAAGAAAACCTTTTGGTCCTTGGAGTCTACAGACCACCAGACTCAAATATTAATGACGTCATTAATGTACTAACAGAAATATTGGACAGATCCTTAGAAAATGAAAAAAAGTTGCTTATAGTGGGAGATATTAATGTTGACCAAGAGCAAGACAAAAGTGAAACAACTAAAATAAATGATCTCCTAGCATGCTACTGCTTTGAACGTTTGTGCTTACCCCCAACGAGGATCACACCTACATCTAAAAGGTCAATAGACTGGGTGTGCACAAACTTCGGAAAAAACCTGGAAGTAAAGGTAGCTATCACTGGCCTCTCAGACCATACATCACAAACAGTCAGTATCAACCTCACTAAACAGCACAGCATAATGCAAAAGGAAAAAACTCGTGTCTTCAGTAATCGTAACCTAGGTAATCTTAAATTTCTTTTACAGCAACAGAATTGGGAATCAGTCATAAATAAACAAAATACAAATCAAGCATATGCAAACTTTGATGAAATAATTCAAACGTCTTTAAATTCAGCCTGTCCATACATCCTTAAGAGAGCAAAACGAAAACGAAAAACCTTTTTATGGGATAAAGAAACGGAAAAGCTTAAAAAAGAATATACCAAAGCCCTAGAAAAAGAACTGTGCTCAGGACTTGAGAGTGACAAGAGGGACACAGCCCTAAGAAAAAAAGCATATGATCTTAAATTAAAAACTTTAAAAAAACAGAACATAAGCAAACATATTGAGGAGTCAGAAAATAAGTCAAAAGCACTATGGGAAGTTATCAATAGGGAACGGACAGCCAAAATAAAAGCTAACAACCAGCTCACACTCAATATTGAAGGTAAAATTACTGGAAACTCAACAAAAATTGCACGTCACCTCAACCGTTACTTTGCCAATATTGCTGAAGAAACTTTACGCCAGAATTCTATAGCACCTGCAACACAACAAATAGCAGAACTAACACAAAATCATTCAATAGAAAAGCAGCTACATTTTACACCTACAACAGAATATGAAGTACAAAATATAATAGAAGATATGAAATCAAAAACATCAAGTGGCCTAGATGAAATCTCCTCAAAGCTATTGAAAAGTTGCAAAGAAGAAATTATTATCCCCTTGACACACATTATAAACTGCTCATTACAGGAGGGCATCTTTCCGGAAAAATTGAAAACTTCCAAAGTATACCCTAAGTACAAAAGCGGCTCAACCACAGAAGCAAGTAGTTATCGTCCCATATCTCTAACATCAACTTTTTCCAAAGTAATTGAAAAGGTTATACTGCAGAGACTTATAGAACATCTAAACTACAACAAGCTCTTAACAGATAACCAGCATGGATTCTTGAAAGGAAGGTCTACCATAACAGCAATCACACAGCTTGTTGAACATATTATTGATCAAATAGAAAGAGGCAACTCAGTTATCAGCCTGTTCCTTGACTTTAGTCGTGCTTTTGACTGCCTTGACCACCACCTACTTATCAAGAAATTACAATCCCTCGGAATAAAGGGGATACCAGGCAAATGGTTCAAAAGCTACCTTAGCGGGAGAAAACAGCTAGTGGAACTGAAATGCAATCAGAATGGAACGATGAGCAAGGTACAGTCAACACCAATTCTGATGAAGCGAGGAGTGCCCCAAGGCTCGGTTCTGGGACCAGTCCTTTTCCTGTTATTGACAAATGACCTCCCCCAATATATGGATAGCCTCTGCCAAACTGTAATGTATGCGGACGATACCGTACTTACGCTGGCTAACAAAAACAAAGAACATCTTAAAAAAGAAACACTCAAGACTTTCAACTTAGCCAAGCAGTATAGCAGTAAAAACGACCTAGTCTTAAATGATAATAAAACTGTTCAAATGAAATACAGTATAAGAGGAAATGAACAAGATGGTCTACCTAGCATTAAAACAGAAGAAAGTACAAAATACCTGGGTATTACACTTGACATGAACCTGAAATGGAATGCTCACATCGAAGCATTGTGTAAAAAGCTTGCATCAGGCATCTATGTCATGAGAAGAATAATGAAAATATGTGGACCAACTGCAGCAAGAACAGCATACTTTTCATTGTTCGAGGCCCATCTAAGATATGGCATTTCAGTCTGGGGTGGAACAACAAATGCAAACATGGAGAGAGTATTTCTGCAACAAAAAAAGGCAGTGAGGATCCTAGGTGGCCTGGAAAACCAAGACAGCTGTCGGCAAGCCTTCAAAAACCTCAAAATACTCACAGTACCGGCACTGTATATTAGTGAGGTAATTCTGCTGGTGATGTCATCAGACAAACCAAAACTTGGAGACTACCACCAGTACAACACCAGAAACGCTTCTGACTTCTCACTCCCCATACACCATCTCAGTCTTGCCGAGAAAAAGCCAACCTACAAAGGAGCACTCTTCTTTAACAAGCTGAGTGATCACATTAAACAGTTCACTGGGAAGCGCTTCAAGAAACAACTCCTGAAATGGCTTGAAGAACACCCACTCTACTCGGAAAAGGAGTTCCTGGAACGAAGAAATGAAATAGACATCCCTTAGCAATATAACGACTCATTATTCTTATTTTTTGACTTAAGTTGCCATTACCTTATGCACTTATACCTATTAAATCTAAATTATTGACGCCAACACCATTCTCTATGACTGTGTGAATAAAGAACTTTTGTCTTTGTCTTTGTCTTTGTCTTTGTATGAGGTTATGCCCTAAACATTCAAAGGCTTTACTATAATCTAATAGTACTGCTGAAACGAATTTGTGATTTTCAAGTTGGTCAGTCACAAATTCAACTAAGCTGTTTATTGCAGTAATGATAGATCGCCCTCTGAGAAAGCCAAACTGATATTTATTGATAAGATTATGATTTTCCAAGTAATGCATTCTTAATAGTGTTATCTTTTCTATTATTTCTTATAAAGTGGGTAAAAGTGATACTGGGTTTTTTGATTTTGTAGTGCCACCATTTTTGTGTTTTGGATAAATTGTTGAGACTTTTAGCGCAGAGGTGTAGGTAAAAGACTTGTTAATTATACTTACAAGTGGAATTGCAAGTTGTTTTGCTCAATATTTAACTACTTTTAGTGGGATTTCATCAATACCATAGGATAATTTTGATTTAAGTGATCAAATGACTGCCAGGACTTCTTTTTCATTTGTTAATGTGAAATTTATAAGCTGTGGGGGGCTATAAACTATTTTTCTCTTCTTAGAAGAAATGTTAAGGTTTTGAAACTGTTTGCAGTTTGCTTCTATTGTTGAGTCTGCAATTTTATAAAAGAATTTATTCAGGTGTGGGGCAATTTTTAAAGGATCTTCTTCCAGTTTGTCATTTATATACAAGTAAAGGGGATAGTCATCTAGTTGCTTCTCCGAGTTAATAATGTTCTACACTGCTTTTGAGTTGTTGTCTGACATGAAGTTATGGTTGTTATTAAATTCACGCTTAAGTGTACTTAGCTTAAGGTCATATACCTTCTTTTTGGCAGCCATGCTTTTCATTTGGATTGACGGTCATTTCGTAAAAATGTAGAGCTGTTAAGAAGTCATTTTTCAGAGCTGTCACCTATTCGTCAAATATTGCCTTTAATTTAGATTTAGGTTTTGCCCTAGTTGGCTTGTTTGGACAAGAGGAGTCTATTGCCCTTTTAAGAATTCTTTTGAAGGCTGTGTATGCATCCTCTGCATCATGAGCATTATGCACTTCGCACCAGTTTTCCAAGTCAAAATCTGATATTAGGGAGTCAAAATTTGTTTTGTTACAGATGCTTTTGGACATGGCTGTTTGTGCCCTGATTTTGTTTACTGCTAAGTCAATGGTGCATAATTCCATGGTGCTAAGTATGGTCAGCAAGTCCAGTTTGAATGATCGTCCACTCTACAGCACTTTCTGGTAGATTTGTGTATATACAGTCAATAGACATCTCTGATGTGCCAGTTATTCGTGTTCGTGGAAGAGGGTTGCATTTTATTCCGTGTAGAGAGTTCTTCTTAAAAAAAATCGTATGTGAATTTGGAGATAATCTGTGAAAATATAATTCACCTATCATTATATTTAGCTTGGTTTCTGCTTGAGATGTGGTGAGTATATTGGTCTAGTTTAGCTTGTCCTAATGGTGGTCAGTAGACTCCAAGTAGATGTAGTGTGTGGCCCTTCAAATTTAGCTTTATCATTGCAGCTTCACAGGTATGTTCTACACAATAGTCAAATACGACCACCAACCTTACTATCTTGCTCTCTAATTCTTCTACATAAATGGCTACTCCTCCCAGTTTATGATTTTTTCTACAATAATCTGCCACAAGCACATAGCCGTTATATTTAAAAATTGCACTTTGTTGAAGTTAATCATGCTCTATGAGAAGAATGACTGAAGGTTTCAAAGTGTTCAATACATTTTTGTGGTTGAGTCAATACATTTTTTTAGTCAGGCCACAAATGTTTTGGTGGAATATAGTTATTGGTTTTTGGTCTTGTCAAATTTGTTACTGCCCAATTTCCTTTAAGTTTTGCCAAGTTTATTGTCCATTATTCATTTCTATGTTAAGTGAGTTGTTAGCCTCGAGTTTAAAGAGTCATGATCTGTATTTGGTTTTGATTTTGTGGCTGTTTAATGAAAAATGAGTAGATTGGGGTTTAAAAGAACCCTTGTTGCCTATAATTGATCAGTTACTTCTATGTTATCATAATTGTTTGGAGCAGTCTTCTCGTTTTTAAGGTAAAGTTTTTTCTTGATGTTTGAGAGTATTACTGCTTCAGATCCATCTGCGTATTTATGAATCACTGTATGTATTGTAAGTGTATTGGTCCTCCGATTTAGTGGCAGTGGAGATTTACTCAAATGTGTTATGGAAAACTGAGGTGATGATGTTTGTTTACAGTACTTTTGACAGGGTTTTATCTGGCTCCCTTGTAATCCGGTTTAATTAAATATTTGCAGCCGTCTTTTCGGCGAGGTCTGTCAAGCTCCATCATTTTGTGGTTAATATTGCATTTGGCTTTCTAGAAAATCTGTATAACTTTGTCCTTCTTTTGGCTGGGTTGCATTTTTTTGAGGCTTTGGTGAAATATGATAGGGAAGATATGGTTTCTAGTTGGTCTGTGGAACATATAAACCACTTATTTATTTCACTTGTGTAGGGTGTATCCACTTCTTTCCTGGGCTCTTTAAGAAAAGATTTGCTCTTTGAAACTTGTTGGGAGACGCTGAAGTAGTTTTTCTTATTATGTTTTCTAATTTCGACTATGGGAATAGATTTTAAAGTTGGCTTAAATCCATAAATGGAAGATTTTTGGACCTCTATTGCAGCTGGTCTAATTTTTTTGCATCACATGGACACTTAAACTGTTGTACTGTTGTCATTTGGTCTTCCATTTTGTCGAGACAAGATTTTACTTCAGCTAGTTGGAGAAGCACAAATGATGGGTTATGGCTGTTGTTTTCCATTCCTATAATTTGACTTCTGAGTCTCTGTATGTTGGTATGCTGAAATAATGTTCACTGCTTTGTGCATTGTTAAGCTGTTGCTTTTTAAGATTTGATATTTCTCTTTCACATTTAATAGAAGTTAGCTCTCTCTCCCTGTCTTGTTCCTAAAAAACTTTTTCAAGTTCATCCATAAAAGCGTTTCTTTAGTCAGCTGAAATTCTTATTTTGTTATAGTTGACGTTAAAGATCCTACTCTACTTAACAAAGATTCTTTTTCAGATTCCAGATCATCTATTTTTGCCTGGTACATCACCTCCGGTATGCTTGACGTTTCAGTTATTTGTTTTGCTAAATGAGAGTTCCTTAGTACTGTCTCATGAAGGTCTTGTTTGAGCTTACTGTTTTCAGCCGAGAGCACTGAGCCCAACTCTGCTGCGAAGAGATGTTTCTAAATCCACATCTTGTGAGTTTTGAATTAAAATTTATATGTCTTCAATGCTCTTGTATTGTATTGGTAAAATCTGATGGGTTGTTGTATTGTCAATCTCGTTACATGGTGCTTCTGGCTTATCTTCATGTATAGTAGGTTGTTGTCTTGCTTTTTAATACAGGATTGAAACTTGACACATGATTTTTTAAAAGCTTCTTCAGCTTCACTCAGTGCTGCATTACAAATTTTGTTCTTGAAATTGTCTGTTAATGTTCTTTCATATGTGGATATATTTTCATAGAGGTAAAAAAAGATTAGTAGTTTTTGAATTTTGCAGTATTATTGTCTAAAAAAAAAAAAATATAAATAAAATAAAAAATAAAAATAACATTGTATTTTGTTAAATTGTCTTTATCAATTTCTTCTTCTGTTATATGAGCAGGCCAATGACAAAATCCTCAATTTTATAAATATTATGTTGCCAATATTGAAACCAGACATATTTTATTTATTTATATTTGTAATTTTATTATTATTCAAGCCAGTCAGAGTCAGATTTGTTGTAGGTTTTACTTCCTGCAGAGTATATGCAACATGCAGTACAGTGGTGTCATTACTGTATCTGTAATGTGAAGGTGTCGCTTGATTGTTATTGTATGCTGTATTTATTTAGCGTTTGGCTCATTCACTATGTCTTATTATTGTCAGATTGTAAAATTATAAATGTTTTTGATTTCTGGTTAATCAATTCCTTGTCAATCCTCATTCAACTGTCTATATCTTTAATACATGGGTACAGTTTTTATGCAGTGTTTGGCTATTTCACTATGTTTATTGTTTTGAAAAATATAGGTACAGTTTCCAGGTACTGGTAATATAGGAACTGACTTCCAGTAGTCATTGTGTCTGGTAGAGATGGCTAGTGCAGGTAAATAAACAGATAAGATTTATATTCATACATGTAGGTGGGATGAACCTCCTTCGTAGGGAATAGACACTGTTGAATTGTTCCCAAAGTGGCGTGGTCAGATATAACTACTGGAAATACAAATGGGGATTAACACTAGATCAGTCATGTGATTACAGGGAGTCTACCAAATGATGGATTACATAGTTACAGATTGCCCCCTGCACTCATTTACGGAAGGGATTAATCAGCGTAAATAGAGTCTGAGAGGCAGATCTTAAATTGCTTGATGGATTGGATTTAGCTTTGCAACAGGAGATCACTTTATATTACTTTTATTACTAAACAACAAAATTAATTTTATTATACAACATGCATTTTCGATCTTGATAGAAATATAAATATATATCATTTTTTTTTATTACTAAATGGAAGCTGACAACAAACCATACGATACATATATTTTCTTTTAACAGATTAGAACACAAGATGATCAAGTATATTGTTTAAGCTTCTGTGTAAAAAATTTGCTCACCATGAAATAAAAAGATGCAGACTGAATAAACAAAATATTACTTAGTATTGAACGTGAGGAGCATTAAGGTGAAAGGCCAAGTGGTTCATTCCAAGACAGCATATTTTTGGAACAAGTTGAGATAAGTGACAGTATAAAGGTAGACCTAATTAAGACAAAGAAACTTAAAATTTAAAGACAGTTAAACTTACCATAAAAGGGCAGTATATTCTGTGGTAATACTTTAAATACTAGAAACAATGTTGGATAGTTTTTTTTTTATATCTTACTATCGATTGAATATCTTCATGTCAGTCTAACAGAATACATAATAGCCCAACAGTCAACACCTAACTGCATTGCCGGAGTAGTACTAATGAACTGTCAGAAAACAAAGCAAATGGAATTGTAAAGTCACCAATACTATGTGAAATTATGGAAATTATATACCAATATTCAAAACATTTATTTTGTGTTAAGTTTCAGTAGGTCTATCACAAATTGATCATGAGTTTTGAAACCCACTTTTTCGGTATTTTGATGTTGACCCTTCAGCTACTTGGAAAACATTTGACTAATATAATTTGGTGCTGTTATAAACAAATGTTGGTGCAGAATGGGGTTATATAATAACTGACAGGATGGACAAATTACAAGTACTGTATTAACTTAAAATCTAACTGTTAAGAAATTAAAATGTTGTACAATTTCTTAGATAAGCCATAAGTGTCTGTTTTTATTATTAAAAACTAACTATTACAATAATTAGTCTTTAAAATTTCTGAAAACTAAACTTCAACTTTCCACTTTACTGGCAAACATTCTTGCATTCTTCTAGTCATCTATATATAAATTTTCCAATATTTTTCTATTTTTTCAGTCGACGAAGGCAAGACAAAGTTCTTTCACCGTTGCTGAAAATGCTGGCAAGACAAGTAGCAATTTGACAACCAATAACCGATTTCAGAGAGAAACATGTTTTTTATATAGATTCGCTTTTTACAGTTGCTACTAAGTCATGTACATTTTTATTTTCTGATATTTAGATAAATGAGAGTTTAAATTAC
>JAQJVL010007549.1:0-23448 GCA_035578905.1 Stictocephala bisonia
CACTATACACATACATCATTGATAAATCGGAAATGTTTTATTGATATGTGTGACATTGTGGGTACTCTTACATCCCTCTATACACATACATCATTGATGAATCGGAAATGTTTTATTGATATGTATGACACTGTGGGTACTCTTACATCCCTCTATACACATATATCATTGATGAATCGGAAATGTTTTATTGGTATGTATGACACTGTGGGTACTCTTACATCCCTCTATACACATACATCATTGTTGAAACGGAAATGTTTTATTAATATGTATGCCACAGTGGGTACTCTTCCATTCATCAATACACATACATCATTGATAAATCGGAAATGGTCTATGGATATGTATTACACTGTTGGTACTCTTACACTCCTCTCTCTCTCTATACACGTACATCATTGATGAAACGGAAATGTTTTATTGATTTGTATGACAATGTGAGCACTCTTACATTCCTCTCTCTCTATACACATACATCATTGTTGAAACGGAAATTTGTTATAGATATATATGACACTGTGGCTCCTCTTACATCACACATAAGAGTATTCAAATATGACAGTTTATTAAAATAGGTAAATATCACTAAATGTCCATTGCAAGTTAAAGTTCTTTATGGCAAGTAATACGTTAACCCTTAGACTATTAGAGAGTTAAAATGTGTGGACTTATGCATAGAATAGTAATACTTCAGCTCAGTCACTGTAACAATTTCATAATAAATTACTAATTTAATTTAGAACCAGCTTTGTACGGCAAACTTTGTGGTTTTTTTGCTTTGATGTTCACAACAAATATATGATGGAGGTTATCCTAGTTTAAAATCTGAATAAATATAAAAACTACTCATGCATGGTATCTACGTATACATTTTTCAATAGCGTATCAATGATTTTATAAATTAATAGTTAATAAGCTAAAAAATAACAAAAAAATATATACTTTTGTATTGTTATGAAAAAGTCATTTATACCACGACTCTGTTAAAGGCAAGAAGTAACACTTTTTACATGAATTTATGACAACAAAATAAATAACACGTGCATTACGAGCGACTGACGTATCCTGTGGTAGGTTTAACATTCTTGCCTGTGATATTTTTTTACTAAATAAACAATTTTGTTCGTTCACTAAACAGTTTCCATTTTGGTTCAAAGTGAGACCAATTAATGCTCCAGCACGATCGTTGTTTACTGCCTTCACTGCTCTGCAGCTTGCAGTGTTCCGAGTACTACATACTGTACACATTTCACCTTTGGCAGTCATCATGCTCAGAATATCCAATGTTGTTCACTTCGCATTACCTTTAAAATAAATATACCTAAAAGTAATTTAACTTATATTTTTATAATGAAAAGTGATTTAAAGTTAACTTGTATTTCAAAATGTTGGAATTGTCATTAAACATAGAGAGTTATGAAAACTACAACTAATTTCATGTAATAGCAGAAATGTTTTCTATACAAATGGTAATTTTCATTTGTCATATGCTAGTATATAATGAAAATAAAATTAAATACACATTGTAACCTTTACAACCAGTGAGATATCACTCTGCTATGAATAAGTCGTGCGGAATATCTCAACTGTTTGATCGGTCAGTTACCGTACAAAGATGTAAACTATATTTTTGGTAATATAAAAATATATATTTGATGTCTTCTGAAATCACAGCCACAGTAAAACGTTTTGGAACTGAATTCACGCAATGCTTTGTATTCCTTGACGGTTATAAGTCACCAGTTTGAAACTTTGATTATAACTTTCGCTCACGTAGATCCATGCCTGCCACATCAGTTGTGATTACAATCGTCCCTCCTGAGCAAGACTATATTAGCCGTCTCTTTCGCTCACGTAGATCCATACCTGCCACATCAGTTGTGATTACAATCGTCCCTCCTGGGCAAGACTATATTAGCCGTCTCTTTCGCTCACGTAGATCCATACCTGCCACATCAGTTGTGATTACAATCGTCCCTCTTGGGCAAGACTATATTTGCCGTCTCTTTCGCTCACGTAGATCCATACCTGCCACATCAGTTGTGATTACAATCGTCCCTCTTGGGCAAGACTATATTTGCCGTCTCTTTCGCTCACGTAGATCCATACCTGCCACATCAGTTGTGATTACAATCGTCCCTCCTGGGCAAGACTATATTAGCCGTCTCTTTCGCTCACGTAGATCCATACCTGCCACATCAGTTGTGATTACAATCGTCCCTCCTGGGCAACACTGTATTAGCCGTCTCTTTCGCTCACGTAGATCCATACCTGCTAATTCAGTTGTGATTACAATCGTCCCTCCTGGGCAAGACTATATTAGCCGTCTCTTTCCAATGTCATTAATAGTTTTTATCGGCTTTCAATGGAAAAATACATATACGTAATATTCACCTAACAGTAATAGAATATATGCCTTAAGAATAACATGAGTTGGTCTATGCTAGGTATATTTATTTAAATAAAATAAATGAAACTAAATTGTTACCGATAAACTCGTTAATATTTAATCGCATAAAAACTTACCTCACGAATCATATAAAAAACAACATACGATAAAAACTCAATTATAAAACATGGGTTGTTGCATAATGAAATAAAAAATGTTTACCCATTCCATGATCTTATATTTATAAGTTTTATATTTATGAAGTTGTCTTTAAAGAATTGGTAAAGGCGTACTTGTCTAATTAAACTATCAAACTCGTACAAACAGTCAAATTTGCCCAACATTTCATAATCGTTTAAAGGTTATAAATACGTTTACAATGAGTACTGGTAAATTAGTAAATCGCTATTATAGTCGATCTGCAGTGCCAATCCCTCTGTTTGCAGTTGACTATATCGAAGTATTGTCTAAGTTATCTGTTTACCTACGATCTGTAGTGACAATCCCTCTGTTTGCAGTTGACTATATCGAAGTATTGTCTAAGTTATCTGTTTACCTACGATCTGTAGTGACAATCCCTCTGTTTGCAGTTGACTATATCGAAGTATTGTCTAAGTTATCTGTTTACCTACGATCTGTAGTGACAATCCCTCTGTTTGCAGTTTACTATATCGAAGTATTGTCTAAGTTATCTGTTTACCTACGATCTGTAGTGCCAATCCCTCTGTTTGCAGTTTACTATATCGAAGTATTGTCTAAGTTATCTGTTTACCTACAATCTGTAGTGTCAATCCCTTTGTTTGCAGTTGACTATATCGAAGTATTGTCTAAGTTATCTGTTTACCTACAATCTGTAGTGCCAATCCCTTTGTTTGCAGTTGACTATATCGAAGTATTGTCTAAGTTATCTGTTTACCTACGATCTGCAGTGCCAATCCCTCTGTTTGCAGTTAACTATATCGGCGTATTGTCTAAGTTATCTGTTTACCTACGATCTGCAGTGCCAATCCCTCTGTTTGCAGTTTACTATATCGGCGTATTGTCTAAGTTATCTGTTTACCTACGATCTGCAGTGCCAATCCCTCTGTTTGCAGTTGACTATATCGATGTATTGTCTAAGTTATCTGTTTACCTACAATCTGCAGTGCCAATCCCTTTGTTTGCAGTTGACTATATCGAAGTATTGTCTAAGTTATCTGTTTACCTACGATCTGTAGTGCCAATCCCTCTGTTTGCAGTTTACTATATCGGCGTATTGTCTAAGTTATCTGTTTACCTACGATCTGCAGTGCCAATCCCTCTGTTTGCAGTTTACTATATCGGCGTATTGTCTAAGTTATCTGTTTACCTACGATCTGCAGTGCCAATCCCTCTGTTTGCAGTTGACTATATCGATGTATTGTCTAAGTTATCTGTTTACCTACAATCTGCAGTGCCAATCCCTTTGTTTGCAGTTGACTATATCGAAGTATTGTCTAAGTTATCTGTTTACCTACGATCTGTAGTGCCAATCCCTCTGTTTGCAGTTTACTATATCGGCGTATTGTCTAAGTTATCTGTTTACCTACGATCTGCAGTGCCAATCCCTCTGTTTGCAGTTTACTATATCGAAGTATTGTCTAAGTTATCTGTTTACCTACGATCTGCAGTGCCAATCCCTCTGTTTGCAGTTGACTATATCGATGTATTGTCTAAGTTATTTGTTTACCTACAATCTGCAGTGCCAATCCCTTTGTTTGCAGTTGACTATATCGAAGTATTGTCTAAGTATTCTGTTTACCTACGATCTGTAGTGCCAATCCCTCTGTTTGCAGTTTACTATATCGGCATATTGTCTAAGTTATCTGTTTACCTACGATCTGCAGTGCCAATCCCTCTGTTTGCAGTTTACTATATCGGCGTATTGTCTAAGTTATCTGTTTACCTACGATCTGCAGTGCCAATCCCTCTGTTTGCAGTTGACTATATCGATGTATTGTCTAAGTTATCTGTTTACCTACAATCTGCAGTGCCAATCCCTTTGTTTGCAGTTGACTATATCGAAGTATTGTCTAAGTTATCTGTTTACCTACGATCTGTAGTGCCAATCCCTCTGTTTGCAGCTTACTATATCGGCGTATTGTCTAAGTTATCTGTTTACCTACGGTCTGCAGTGCCAATCCCTCTGTTTGCAGTTTACTATACCGAAGTATTGTCTAAGTTATCTGTTTACCTACAATCTGCAGTGCCAATCCCTTTGTTTGCAGTTGACTATATCGAAGTATTGTCTAAGTTATCTGTTTACCTACAATCTGCAGTTCCAATCCCTCTGTTTGCAGTTGACTATATCGAAGTACTATCTAAGTTATCTGTTTAGCTACGATCTGTAGTGACAATCCCTCTGTTTGCAGTTGACTATATCGAAGTATTGTCTAAGTTATCTGTTTACCTACGATCTGTAGTGCCAATCCCTCTGTTTGCAGTTTACTATATCGAAGTATTGTCTAAGTTATCTGTTTACATACGATCTGTAGTGCCAATCCCTCTGTTTGCAGTTTACTATATCGAAGTATTATCTAAGTTATCTGTTCACCTACCTTTTACTGTGTTGAGAGTGTTGCTGCCTAAGCATGAAACTAGCATTCTGTAACTAAGCATGGTATATCCTTACATATATATATATATATAGAATAATCCTTGGTTCGCTCATTTGCTAACTGTTTACGGATTCGGCGTATATAACTGAATCATAATTCAAACTCCCTGAAATATAAGATAAATGTTCTTGAATCATTTGTCATTATCGACATTTGTTCTAATAAAAATGAGATAATTTTTATTGCTTTACCAACTGTATATATTGTGATACTGATTCTGAAGTTATTTTGTGCAAACGACATTGCATTATCACAAGACCTTTCTGCAAACATCACTTTCAACTTCGTATATATTTTCATTGGACTGTTAGTATTTAGAAGGCCGGGTGAGTGGCAGATCCAACCATGGCTTGCTGGTGCCACTATCTACACTCTAAACTTTCTTACAGGAATGCTCAGTTCGAACAGTCAGCTTATTAATTGCCTTTCTATGGCCTGCTATTTAACTATTAGAAGGGCTTGCTACGTTTACTTAAGAGTTAAAAATTCCTTAAGAGACATTTCATTCTTAACTTAAAAACGTTGAGTGAATGTTTGTGTAAGTGAACTATTATCTTTTTAATGTGTACAATTTTTTTTTTTTAATTTTCAAATTTGTTAATGGGTTCAAGTATATTAACATAATCAGTACAAATACAGAAGTTAATCTAACGACTTGCTAAAGATGTTACAGTGTTGCTCTTGATCAAATTACATAAAATAACAGTATATACAGGGAGGGAAAATAACAGTGTAAACAGGGAGGTAAAATGACAGTATATACATGGAGGTAAAATAATAGTATATACAGGGAGGGAAAATAACAGTATATACATGGAGGTAAATAATAGTATTAACAGGGAGGTAAAATGACAGTATATACATGCAGGTAAAATAATAGTATACACAGGGAGGGAAAATAACAGTATATACAGGGAGGTAAAATAACAGTATATACAGGGAGGGAAAATAACAATATATACAGGGGGAGGTAAAAAAACAATATATACAGGGCGGTAAAATAACAGTATATACATGGAGGTAAAATAGTATTATATACAGGGAGGTAAAATAACAGTATATAAAGGGAGGGAAAATAAATTATATACAGGGAGGTAAAATAACACAATAAACAGGGAGGTAAAATGACAGTATATACATGGAGGTAAAATAATAGTACATACAGGGAGGTAAAATAACAGTATATACATAGAGGTAAAATAATAGTATATACAGGGAGTTAAAATGATAGTATATAGAGGGAGGTAAATTAACAGTATATACAGGGAGGTAAAATAATAGTATATACATGGAGTTAAAATAATTGTATAATATAGAGGGAGGTAAAATTATAGTAGACTATATACAGGGAGGTAAAATAACAGTATATAAGGGAGATACAATAATAGTATACACAGGGAGGTAAAACAATAGTATATACAGGGAGTTAAAATAATAGTATATACAGGGAGGTAAAATAATAGTATATAACAGGGAGGAAAAATAACAGTATATACAGGGAGGTAAAATAACAGTATAAACAGGGAGGTAAAATGACAGTATATACATGGAGGTAAAATAATAGTACATACAGGGAGGTAAAATGACAGTATATACATGGAGGTAAAATAACAGTATAAACAGGGAGGTAAAATGGCAGTATATACATGGAGGTAAAATAACAGTATATACAGGGAGGTAAAATAACAGTATATACAGGGAGAAAAAATAACAGTATAAACAGGCAGGTAAAATGGCAGTATATACATGGAGGTAAAATAACAGTATAAACAGGGAGGTAAAATGACAGTATATACATGGAGGTAAAATAACAGTATAAACAGGGAGGTAAAATGACAGTATATACATGGAGGTAAAATAACAGTATAAACAGGCAGGTAAAATAACAGTATATACAGGGAGGTAAAATAACAGTATATACAGGGAGGAAAAATAACAGTATAAACAGGCAGGTAAAATGGCAGTATATACATGGAGGTAAAATGACAGTATATACAGGGAGGAAAAATAACAGTACATTCAGGGAGGTAAAATGACAGTATATACATGGAGGTAAAATAATAGTATAAACAGGGAGGTAAAATGGCAGTATATACATGGAGGTAAAATAACAGTATATACAGGGAGGTAAAATAACAGTATGAACAGGCAGGTAAAATGACAGTATATACATGGAGGTAAAATAATAGTATATACAGGGAGGGAAAATAACAGTATATACAAGGAGGTAAAATAACAGTATATACAAGGAGGTAAAATAATAGTATATACAGGGAAGTAAAATAATAGTATATACAGGGAGGTAAAAAAATATAGAAACGCTCCCACAATCTTTGTATAACTTCACTTATGACAGTGAAATATTATTCATGATCTTGGTTACTAAGAACAACCTTTTTGTCACTATTAGCGACATTTCATCTTTTTAGGGGGATGGCCCACGAGAAGTTGGATAAAAAGCTTCAATGTAAGTTATATTCAAGAGAAATTAAATACCGCAGACTGGACTTCGAAATGTTTATCCTTTCCAGAGTAGTGGTCATTTGAACTTGAAAGTAACTGATTTGAACAGTATTGTTTATCTGTTATTTAACAGTTTCAAGTAAATTATACTTTATGTAACACAGTTTTTCAAAAAAATTTAATTATCTACGGAAAAAATAAAATAATTTTGAAAGCGTTTCCCTATGTTTTTCCAGTATAGTACAGTATCCTACGTCAGAGTATATATAATGACTCTGAAAAAAGAGTCAATATATATATATATCTATACATCATATATTTATATCCTACTAAATATCCTATAAGCAAACATCAATCATTTCACTAGGTTTTAAAATGTTCTGTTATAGAAGTGGCAAGAAAAGGAACTATAAATCTATATGAATGTATGTGAAACAATTTTTTTAGAGATAAATGTTAATAAATTGGACTACACAAAATACATAAAGTCCACTGTAGATAAATATGTAAAGCTTCTTCAAGGTGTTGAGACATGTGTGTATTTGCCTGATCACCATTTGTAATTGTATGTCAAGTATAACAAATGTGCACATAGTTAGTTCAGCCTTTAAAGCCCCGACTGGCCAAACGTCTGAATTATTGGTCTTAAAATTCAGCCTGGATAAAGATTTTCCAATTAGGGAGTAACTTTTCCATCCATTGGGAACATTTTATGACAACTATAACAGAATTTTTTAAAAGCTTGATTTCGTACATTTCAACCACTGCCATTTTATGTAGGATGGACCTTTTACAGTCGGAGTTGTAGCATTGCGTGTTCCTTGTAAAGAGCTTTAATTTGACCTATGCACCTTAACCTATTCTGTCATAAATAGTTTTATGACTCCTCTGGTACCATCCTTCTGATGTGATAAACTATGAAGAATTGCTTTTAAAATATATTTTTAGGCACAGTATCCATGTTTTGCAACTTATTAATTTAATCTACAATGGTTAGACAAACTAATCAATCCATTGTTTATCAAGCTCAAATTGTAACTTAAACCATTGCCATTTTGGCTAGGTGATCCTTTTTAGATCGGGTTTGAGGTATTCTTTTCTATTATTAGAGACCTTTAATATGATGTACATATAATCTTATGCTCTAATTTAAAAAATATATTATGCTGCCCTCAGACATTTGGAACATCCTATATGTAAGTACAAGTGTACAAGATATAATTGTGGTTTATTTCGGTAATCTCCATTTACCTTCCTCAGACCAGTTAAGAGGAAACTTGGTCCTTTGTGCCTTTGTGAATCCAGGATTCACTTCTCTAACACAGAACATCTTAAGGGTCTGCAGAGGCCGTCGACCATGTTGTTTAAAATCCCATAAGAACAATGTTATTTGCGAAACTGTATTTCTTCGTTATTTATTGACCAAAAGTTGTGTATGATGTGTCATTTTAAACGTTATCATATTGCGCGTTGGGTTTACTTTTCATATTTCGAAAACATACACCTAGTTTGGAAAAACAGATGAAAATAAAAGATTAAAACTCAATATTTTTTATATCAACCTTGAGACCCCCCCCCCCCCCCCCAAAGCTGGAAAGCGTGCCAACTGGGGGAGGGCTCAAACCAAGTCAAGCGATGGGATCACGGGTGGCAGTTGGAGGGTCAAAATAAAACTCGGCAGCTGAGCAAAACTAATTTATTAGCAAGTTAAAACTACAAAACTGGCTGGCAGAAGGCCACAATATAAATTCGCACTTAAATCAATAGCTCAAAACCCTAAAATCACTAAGATAATACAAAACTTCAAAAACACTTAACGCTACAAATACCAAAATTAACAATTTAAATGGCCTATCTGCAGCCTAGCTTGAGACACCCAAAACGTGAGAAATTAATTAACAATTTAAAAGTGACAAATTTAGAAACAATTTTGATAACCCCAAATAACCCCGACAATTTAACCCACATCCCATGATTCCACCGAGGCCAGGGAGTAAGCCGGAATCCCTGGGCAGCTCCGAATAGGAAGTTAAGTCAAAGCACACTAATCCCCTTTTGGTGAGTTTAAAAATTACACAATTCAAAAAAAATATAACACGGCACCGTTCTAGTAAAAAGTCCCTTCCAAAACACCCCTAATACACTTAACGAAAAAATATAAACAACCATCACTAGGCCTAAACGTATAAATAAATAACATACTTAACCATAGGGACCTAACAAATATAAAATCTAAAAAAATATAACAACCAAATAAACTAATTAAACTAAATAACAATAAATATTAACATCAAAAGTTCTTGGTGTATTTTAACAGTTTTTTTTCTTTTATTAAAAAACATATAAGTCCCCATGGCTGTGTTGCATAAGTCACTGTGACGTTTTAGGCCTAGGCCACATTAAAAAGTTCCACAAACATTTTTTTTCTTCTTTTATATTTCACCTCCTTTTTTTCTGTTTTTCTTTTTATAAAAAATTATATCCACATCAAAACCCCCAGCTCAGCCGCCGGGAACAAAATGGAACGCACTGACCTGAGGACAGAAGACTTCTACCCCAAAGATGTAGAGAGGGTAGCGGGCGACTCTGGGCTCCCACATGGTCCTCAGGCCAGGCTAGCAGTGAAGATGGTTGACCATCCCCGGACGGCAGGCTGAGGGTTGAAACGTCCTGCTCAAGGACCCTGGAGTTTTGGAGTCTCTAGCCGGACATGGTGATTACTGCTGGCAAGGAAGAATCCAAAAGACGGCCAACCTGACAGACAAGAGCTGGAACACGGAACGAACGAGTCCGAGCCAACGGCCACCAAAGTAAAGCGAATCGCCGGGCACGAGCGGTCTCAGGCAGCCCGGCAGACCAAGACAAAAGTAACGAAATGTACCGGTCAAACGACCCGGTACAACCTCCCTCTGCAAAACCTCAACACACCCAGGCAGGGGAGAAAACTCGGTACCTCAGGGAACCAAACAGAAGAGGATGAAGAAACCAAGATGAAGTGGTGCTCCAACGACGCCAAAGAGAATCTAAGAGGGGAGACCCCCGAACAGGGAGCGAACTACCCTGACTGTCGGGCTCGACAAGAAAAGAAAGAAAGAGACTCTCTCAGAACAGCCACCTAAGGCGCAGAGGTGATCAATCTCCTTGCCCCAAGAAACCCCCAGGAACACCAACTCCTGGATCAACCGTTCCCCGGAAAGCCTTAAGCTGGGACACATGGGCTTTCCTGAACACCCTGCCTGACTGGGGATCAACCAGCAGAGCAGTCACCGGTGACAAAAACCTGTCGATGCGGTGGGGACCAGACCACCGATAGCACAACTTTGAAGCTCTTCGTTCCGCGGCCGAACTGACCGGGTGAGCCTGACAAAGAACCAGATCTCCAGCCTGAAAAGGGTTAGGAGTACGACCCTTATCATACCTCCTCCTTACTCTCTCTCTCTCTAGCACGTAGCAGGTTGCGCCGAGCAGCCCGCCACGTGGACACTACGTCAGTGGCACCTGGCGTAGGTAGAAGATCCTCTAGCCTCCACAAGTTGGACAAAGGGTTGTTAGGAGGGTAGCCATGTAGAATCTCGAAAGGAGTGGCATTGTGACTCTCATGCTTGGAAGAATTGAAAGCAAGCTGGAGCCAAGAGAGACTCTCATCCCAGGTGTTCTGCTTCTCAGCATGGAAAGTAATAAGGGCAGACCGAAGATTGCGGTTGAACCGCTCTGCATGAGAAGGCTGTGGGTAATAAGGAGAGGTAGTCACATGCCTGATACCATTGCTAAAACAGAACCTACGAAACTCGTGTGAGGTAAACTGGCTACCGTTGTCGGACACAAGAGTAGAAGGCACACCAAAGTGCTGGAAGAGTTGGGACTGGAGAGCACGGATGGTGAGCTTAGCCGTAGCACTCCGAAGTGGGAAAAGCCAAACGAATTTCGAGAAAGCATCCACACAAACAAGTAGGTAGGAGCTACCTGACTTGCTACGGGGAAAAGGACCCACGTAGTCGATGAACACCTTCTCAAAAGGACGCTCGGCCACCTCAGAAGATAACAACCCTTACTTAGCATTCTGACTAGGCTTGCTGAGAGAGCACAGGTGACAATCCCGCACTCTGCCTGCAACATCCCGGTCCATGCCCTTCCAGATGAAATACCTACGAATCTTAGCGATGGTCTTATGAATGCCAAGATAACCGCCCACAAGAGAAGAGTGATAATACTGAAAGACCATCGGTACTAGATGACTAGGCAGCACTAGACGGGGTTCACCCCTCTGTCGAGGACGGCAACAGAGTACCCCTTTGGACAGAAAATAGGGAGGGTGGGCACCTCCCTCTTGAAGCTCACCTAAGATGGCTGACAGCTCAGGATCTTTCTGCTGATGGGACAGTAGGTCGTCAAAAGCCAGAGGAAAATCCAGAAGAACAGCACCACACTGAGCAATAGCCTCAGTAGGTGGATCACTGGGTTCGTGATACATGCGGGAAAGAGCATCCACGATGACATTCTGGGTACCCCTAAGATGTTGGACTCGGAACTTAAAAGCAGAAATTTTGACCACCCAGCGACCAATTTTCCCAAGCTGTCTGGGATGGGCTAGAAGCCAAGATAGTGCCTGATTGTCAGTCTCCAGCAAGAACTCAGCGTGTTCCAAGAAACGCCGAAACTTGTCCGTACCAAAGACAACAGCCAGACACTCTAACTCATAGATGGAAGAAGCTTTCTTTTCCTGGTGAGACAACGTCCTCGAAGCAAAAGCGATGGGCTGCCTGACCCCATCAAACTCCTGAGAAAGAACAGCAGCAATGGCGGAGGAGGAGGCATCAGTCTGAAGAAAGAATTCTCTGCTGAAATCAGGCATACGCAGAACAGGAGGTTGCATGATAGCCTCCTTGAGAGCAACAAAGGCAGTCTGCTGAGCTTGGCCCCACACAAAAGGGGCACCTTTCTTCCGCAACTCGTTCAACGGGGCAGCAAGCTCGGCCACGTTAGGGATGAACCTACGGTAAAAATTCACCATCCCCACAAAACGGGCAATCCCCTTGGCATCTCTGGGAGGAGGAAAATCCCGAATGCCCTGGGTCCTCGCAGGATCAATGCAGACGCCTCGAGAAGATATCAGATGACCCAGAAAAGAAATCTCAGGACGAGCAAAAGTGACTTTCTCTGGATTGATGGTAAGGCCAGCTGATTTAAGGCGACTAAGAACTTCCTCCAGATGTTGCATGTGTTCCTCGAAAGTCTCACTGTAGAAAAGAAGGTCGTCCATGTAATTGAAGACAAACTTGAATTTCACATCTTGGAAGATGGAATCAAGAAGACGAGTGAGAGTCTGGGCACCCACAGCAAGACCCATAGGAACCCTAGTGAACTGATAGAGATTCCAGGGAACACAGAAGCTAGTCATAGGCCGTGATTCCTTCTTCAATGGAATCTGATGGTAGGCCTTGTTCAAATCAAAAACACTGAAAAACTTAGCCTTACCGAACCAATCAAACGCAGAATGCAAAACAGGCAGAGGTACCGAGTCAATAGCGACCTTAGCGTTGAGCCTCCGATAATCCATCACAAGCCTAGACTTACCATTAGGCTTGGGCACAAGAAAAGCTGGACTGGCATAAGCGGAACGAGACGGTTCAATCACACCCTTGCTCAGAAGATCTTCAATCATAGCCCTCATAACCTCCATCTTTGGGGGAGCAAGTTTGTACGGATGACTTCTAACAGGCTGAGAATCGGTGAGGTGGATCTCATACTCCAGAAGAGAAGTGACCCCAAGCTCAGGCGTAAGCACATCAGGAAACTGCAAACACAGCCTCCTAATGGCCTCCGCCTGCTCAGGGGGGAGATGACCAACTGGATCCACCTTGGTTTGTTCGGGCTCACAACCCACCTCTCTGACTGCAGGAGGGCAGTCAGAATCACCTACTAGAGGCACCAAAACTCGCCGATTGAACTTGAAAAACATCTGGCGCTTCTGGAGGTCAAGCACCATACCACATTTAGAGATAAAGTCTGCCCCTATGATACAAGAAACCGACAGGTCCTTGGCAACAAGAAAACCCCACCTCCAGGAAAATCCTTCGATCTTAAAATGTAATGACGCCTTCAGAAGAATAGGTAAAGGAGTTTGGGATGCCGTCCAGCAAGTAACAGAAGAAGGCTCGGTGTGCCTGACAAGTCCTAAGGCGTCAAGGGACTCAAAAAGAGAAAGGCTGATGATACTGCATGCCGAACCAGAATCAAGAAGGGCTCGACACACCGTACCACCAAAAGAAACAAAAACGCCAGGACACACCGAGGTGACCGCTTTAAGTCCCAGGGAAGCCATGCCAGCAAGGCCCGAAAAACCCCCGACACTCCTGCTATGGGCACGTGTCAGAGGCAAATGGCTACGGTCACTCGCAACAACGCGGGGAGCTACTGTGGAGGCAACCCCCCGCGCTGAGCGTTTCCCGCCCCACGACCTCGAGCACGTGGACAGTCACGACGAATGTGACCAGGTTGGCCACAAGCAAAGCATACAACAGGAGGCCGAGATCCACGACCCTCCACTGGCTGACTCACACCTACAGACATAGCCGGTCGACGGGTGGGGAGAGCACGATGACTCTCATGATCCCTCCCTTGCTGGTCTGAGAACTGCACGCTGCGCGAAACAATGCTCAGCTGATGCAGCTCCCGAAAAGAAGAAGGCACGCCTGCAAAAACTAGCCTACACCGTTCTTCAGGAGAAATTCCATCCAGGATGACACGAACGGTTTCAGCTTCAGAAAGTGTGAGGCGTAACGCTTGACGAGCTTCCTTTATAGACGAAACATAGGCTGCCAGAGACTCGCCCCTACCCTGCGACCGATAAAATCTGTCCATGACCATCCTCTCCCTGAGTCGAATGGGAAGAAACGACGAAAGTAACTCTCGATGGAACGAGTCCACCAAGGCATCACTGGCCAAGACAGAACTCAGCAACTCCCCAACAGGACCTCTGCAATACGGGAAAATCAAGCGAAGCAAGTTCCCAGCCTGCATGCCGGGCATCTCACTAAGCCTGAGAAAGGCTACAAGAAACTTCAGAAGTTCCTCAGGATCCATCCCATCGATCACAGGGAGATTCTGAATCATGGGCGTGAGAGGTTTAGGTAGCTTGTGGTAGCTCAGCTGCAGAAAAGCAGGTGAACTCAAAGGAGCCGAAGCAGAAGGAATGGCAGCTGGAGCCGAACCACAAGCGACCGCAACAGAAACGACTGCAGGCTCAGAAGGAGCCTCAGGCACAGTGAGAGCCGTTGTCTCAGCCTGCGGCCTCGACACGTTGGGCGACAGCGAGAAATTAGGCCGCTGACCCAGACCCGTAGGAGTCGTGGAACCGGAGAGTGCCTGAAAAATCTCTTCAAGCCTAGACACACTCTCCAAGATCCACGCCCTATCCGACGGTTCCAACCCCGGTGCCCGGTTGACCATCCGTAAGCGAGCAAGCAGATGCCCCAAACGTGCAAGACGGCAGGCCCGGTCACGACCTACTGGAGGTTCCAACTGCAAATCGTCTAACACCCCTTCCCAATCTTCCACCTTCCGTTTACAAACCAACAACTCATCACCAACCTCCAGTAGATCAGACCAATCCACCGCCGTACCCGCGGACAACTGCTCCCGCAGCAACCTCCGGAGATTCAAAACATCACCCTCCGGAGTCACCCCACGCGACCTCATTTCAAGAATCAACTCCTCCTTCACTAGGATAGCAAAATTTTGCAGATAGGCCATCTCGAACGCAACAAATCTCAACAATACACAAAAAAATGACAACTCCAGGGTCCAAGACGAACAAAAACCCTCAGCCTACCGAGCCACCACCGACCACTCCAATCCACCCATGAAACCCATTCAACAAAGTAACCAAGCGGATTGCCTTTTTTTTTTTTTTTTTTTTTAAAGGTGAATTATTTATTTGGTTTTCTAATTGTTTTTGTTTTTAAATAATTATTTATTTGTTTTATTATTTTTTTTTTCTTTAACAAATTATCAAAACGGTAGGTCGGCCAACACTGACCTACTAACTGGCAAACACCCACCGACAACAACCAAGAGAGATTTTTTTTTTTTAGGCAACCACGCTCTGCTACCAATTGAGACCCATCCCCCCCCCCCAAAGCTGGAAAGCGTGCCAACTGGGGATGGCTCAAACCAAGTCAAGCGATGGGATCACGGGTGGCAGTTGGAGGGTCAAAATAAAACTCGGCAGCTGAGCAACACTAATTTATTAGCAAGTTAAAACTACAAAACTGGCTGGCAGAAGGCCACAATATAAATTCGCATTTAAATCAATAGCAAGAAACCCTAAAATCACCAAGATAATACAAAACTACAAAAACACTTAACGCTACAAATACCAAAATTACAAATTTAAATGACCTATCTGCAGCCTAGCTTGAGACACCCAAAACGTGAGAAATTAATTAACAATTTAAAAGTGACAAATTTAGAAACAATTTTGATGACCCCAAATAACCCCGGCAATTTAGCCCACATCCCATGATTCCACCGAGGCCAGGGAGTAAGCCGGAATCCCTGGGCAGCTCCGAATAGGAAGTTAAGTCAAAGCACACTAATCCCCTTTTGGTGAGTTTAAAAATTACACAATTCAAAAAAAATATAACACGGCACCGTTCTAGTAAAAAGTCCCTTCCAAAACACCCCTAATACACTTAACGAAAAAATATATACAACCATCACTAGGCCTAAACGTATAAATAAATAACATACTTAACCATAGGGACCTAACAAATATAAAATCTAAAAAAATATAACAACCAAATAAACTAATTAAACTAAATAACAATAAATATTAACATCAAAAGTTCTTGGTGTATTTTAACAGTTTTTTTTTTTTCTTTTATTAAAAAACATATAAGTCCCCATGGCTGTGTTGCATAAGTCACTGTGACGTTTTAGGCCTAGGCCACATTAAAAAGTTCCACAAACATTTTTTTTTCTTCTTTTATATTTCACCTCCTTTTTTTCTGTTTTTCTTTTTATAAAAAATTATATCCACATCAAAACCCCCAGCTCAGCCGCCGGGAACAAAATGGAACCCACTGACCTGAGGACAGAAGACTTCTATCCCAAAGATGTAGAGAGGGTAGCGGGCGACTCTGGGCTCCCACATGGTCCTCAGGCCAGGCTAGCAGTGAAGATGGTTGACCATCCCCGGACGGCAGGCTGAGGGTTGAAACGTCCTGCTCAAGGACCCTGGAGTTTTGGAGTCTCTAGCCGGACATGGTGATTACTGCTGGCAAGGAAGAATCCAAAAGACGGCCAACCTGACAGACAAGAGCTGGAACACGGAACGAACGAGTCCGAGCCAACGGCCACCAAAGTAAAGCGAATCGCCGGGCACGAGTGGTCTCAGGCAGCCCGGCAGACCAAGACAAAAGTAACGAAATGTACCGGTCAAACGACCCGGTACAACCTAATAGCAAAGCAATTCCATCGCGCAATTTCTCTCCAATGCAATTTGTTTGGAAAAAATCTGTTTAAAAATAACTGTTTATTTTGGATACGCGTGATAGTATGTCCAGCTCAGAAATAACATTGTTCTTATGGGATTAAAACCTACATGGCCGACAACTCTCGACAGCCTCTGCAGACTCTTAAAACCTTATGAAATTATTGATGTTTACTTTTATAATATATAGCATGATACAGATAAATTATAAAATACCTCTTTTGGGTGCCTGTAGGCTACCACTATACATACTCTTATTTTATTTTATTTGATCGAAAATTGATTGAGCAAAATTTAAATATATTTAGCAAATCGTAGTTTACCGAAATCGATTACCATAATATTTTGTAGAATATTATAAAAGTTGTATGTTGTATAGTGTTCAGTATAGGTACCAAAACGTAATATGCTAACTAATGAACTCATAACTTGTATGGGGAAACGACTTATCGTTCGGTGAGGTGGCAAGGACCCCAGAACCCGGATAACGGAGCAATAATGACGGCTAGCAGACGCAATGGAATGGCGGACATCAGCGACAATCAATGCCAATAATGGATTTATGAACCGTTTCTAAATGGATTTCTTCATAATTTGATTGTGTTCTGGAATATTTACGGTTGTGTAAGTTATTACCCATGACACTAGCGTGTAGTGCTCTGCAGAATATTGGCGCTGTCTAGGCCTATCTATTGTCAGGTCGGTAGAAATTTAAAGTTATATTGAATTGCTCAGTTGTTTATCACTTTAAATATATGACGAAACTGTCATAAAGGTTTGTGGTAATAAACCACGACTTTATGCTTTACAAATATCTCGTAAATTACTGCTGCTGTCGTGATTGGAGACACTTAACCCCTAGAACTGGAAAAAATGTCCATGCATGATTGAACATGAGTTTGAAGGAAAATGAACAATATTTGATGTATTTTCAACAATTGCTTTGTTAATTTTACCATAGGAAATAAATAAATTGTAGTACTATAATTACGTAGTTTACTATCTTCGTGGTTTTCACACATTTACATTTCACTTCAATAAAAATGCCAAAAACATGGTTTTCTATTTCAAGGATTCTGTCCGCAATAATATCGTATCATAATACTTAAAGTGTTAATTAAAAGGGACCATAAGTTAACTTGGATACGAAAATTTAACATTTGTAGGTGTAATTTTTACATTTATATACGTTAAGTTTTATATGTAATACAAGACAATTTAGAACTTAAAATCATAATATCAATTTATGGTCCACAAGAGTGAACCTTTAATAATCATTCAGTGTTCACTATAACTCATTGTAATAATGAACACTAAATGTACAGTTGAAACAGTATAGTATTTTAGCACTGTCGATAAGGTTATATGTTTACTATATGGCTATCCGCTTTTAGATAGCCATATAGAAAACATTTGGCAAAAGTCTGATTGCCAACATCCATGGACTATCAGTTAATTTAGGATATTATAGGAACAATTTAGCCTGACCTAAATACAGGGTGTCCCGTAAGTAACCAGCCAAACTTCTGGAAGTCATTCCTTGGGTTAAAACAAACAACAAATTTCATGTGTACAAATAGTCTATCTCGCTCCATTATCCGGCTATCTGTCTGTATGAGTTTTTTACTAAAAACTTAATATCTCAAAAGTTATTTAAGATAAACCCATGAAAATTGGTATGAATGTTGATCTTTATAATATCCATGTACTATTTAAATTTCATTTTTTTACAACAATTTTTTTCAAAATGGCGGCCATTTTTAATTTTTTAAAGCCAAATATCTAAATAACCTAAAATTTTACTAAAAACTTGTAACTAACAAAAATGTTTAAGAATTTATTTCTATAAATAATGATATAAAAGGTTTAAGATTGAATAACTATTAACTGAGAAATTACAATTTTTATCAAATAAAAATATGCTTGATATTAATAAAATTGAAAACTTTAGTAAAGTGACATTTATTTAATAAAAACTAGATTGGTGCTAAATAGATTTTTACAGCTGATTTGAAAGTTAAAAATACATACAGTCAAAGATTACTAGCTGAATGTAATATTGATATTTCGTTGTTGGAAAACATCTATTTTTATTTGTTATTGATTGGAGTACATTACTAAAGAAAAACAGTATAATGTTAAGGGGTTCTTGAGATAGTTTTTGTGGTTGCACTGGTATTAATATATTATCTTATTTAGTTTCTTCATAAACCAAAATGCCTATGTATTCAAATGAAGAATTATCAGACGTTCATTTTATTTATGGATTGGCTAATGGAAATTCACGCGAGGCAGTATGACTCTATGAAGAAAGATTTCCTCGCCGAAGAACTCCTCACCGAGAAACGTTTGTAACTGTTCATAGGTCCCTGAGAGAGCGTGGAAGTTTTGCTAAAGTTGTAAAATTGGGTCATCCAGTTTCAGTGACAACTTTTAGAGCTCAAGAAAGAATATTAAATGCCATTGAAGAAAACCCTAGTACGAGTGTCAGAAGATTGTCACAGGTAGAAAGGAATGTCACAAACCTCTGCGTGGCGTATTTTGAAAGATCAACAACTGTATCCATATCATATTCAACGAGTCCAAAGTCTTTCTGAAAGAGACTTCTAGCCTAGAATTAATCTGTGTCAATTGTTTTTAGGAAACATTACTTTTATTCCACTATTACTGTCAAGTATTTTGTTTACCGATGAGGCAGGATTTTCAAGAGAAGGTATTTTCAATTACCATATCAACCACTTTTGGGCTGATTTCAACCCTCATGCTACATCACAATGCAGACACCAAGTACATTTTTCTCTTAATGTGTGGATAGGGATTATTGGAGATAAATTGTCAGGACCTAAGTTTTTGCCAAATAGACTAAACGGAGCATCATATTTAGACTTTTTACAAAATTTGTTACCTAAACTATTAGAAGACATGCCTTTATGTGAAATAAGTTCAATGTTTATGCAGGATGGTGCTCCTGCACATTTTAGTGTCGATATTAGACTACACTTAAGACGGGTTTTTAGAAACAAATGGATATCCCATGGTGGTCCTGTAGCGTGGCCTGCCAGGTCTCCTGATTTAAACCCACTGAACTTTTTTGTATGGGGTTACCTTAAATCTTTGGTATACCAAACGCCTGTTGGAAGTATTGAAATGTTAAGTGAAAGAATAGTGGATGGCTGTAATACGATTAGATAGAAACCGGGTGTATTTGAACGAATGAGAAGTTCTATGAGAAATCGACTAGAACTATGCATAGACATGGATGGTGGGCACTTTGAGCACATGTTGTAGGATCACTAGTATTTGTTTCTTTTGTTCTTTACTGTTGTTTTTGTATTGTAATAAACGTCACTTCTATCCTATTCCTACTGTATTTATTTTTTAGTAAATAAATAAATAAATAAATTGGTCGGTAGCGTAGTTGGTTCAATTCCAAGCTTTATGTGCTAAAGGTTGTCAGTTCGATCCCAATCAGAGTCAATACATTTTGAGAAGGATCAGCTGATAATCACCGGCTGTTTCATTTGTCATTGGGCTATTAATAATGACACTTTCTAAGAAATAGTCGGCCTTAGTTTGTAACAATGACTACATTCGCTCATCTACACTCATCACACTCATTCGAAATCCATATTCGCCCATATCTTGACGATCGGCGTCTTATAAATAAATAAATAAAAAAATAAATAAATAAATTTACAAAAGTTTTCAATTTTATTAATAGCAAGCATATTTTTATTTGATAAAAATTGTAATTTCTCAGGTAATAGTTGTTCACGCTTAAAATTTTTTATATAATTACTTATAGAAATAAATTCTTAAACTTTTTTGTAAATTACAAGTTCTTAGTAAAATTTTAGGTTATTAAGATATTTGGCTTTAAACATTTTAAATGGCCGCCATTTCGAAATCAATTGTTGTAAGAAATGAAATTTAAATAGTACATGGATATTATAAAGATCAACATTCATACCAATTTTCATGGGTTTATCTTAAATAACCTTTGAGATATTAAGTTTTTAGTAAAAAACACATACAGACAGATAGCCGGATAATGGAGCGAGATAGACGATTTGTACACATGGAATTTGTTGTTTGTTTTAACCCAAGGTATGACCTCCAGAAGTTTGGCCGGTTACTTACGGGACACCCTGTATAAGTTAGAGATAGCTCAGGTTCCAATCATGGCTTTAAGTAGACATATTTATTAGTAAAGTTCACCTTGAACTGTTCTGGTTCTCCTCCTTACTCTATTAGTTTATTTTGAATAAATTCCTAGGATATAGGGATCAATAGTCTATAAGGAAAGGGCAGTGTAAGAGCCTTCATAAATCGGCCTCTCCTTAAAATCAAAATAGTTTACAATGCAATTTTAAAGTAATGGGTGCAATTTGCACTGATAGAAGGGAAAATAGTTTTACAAACTGGATACAAAAACCTTACGTAACAAACATTTATTTAGAAAGAACGCTAATGAGATTCAACCCTTATTGTTCTGTATGCATGATCTGTGTTCTAGTTACGTTAGTGAGATTCAATTCTTAGTGTTCTGTATGCATTGATCTGTGTTCTAGATACGTTAGTGAGATTCAACTCTTGTAGTTCTGTATACACGGTCTGTGTTCCAGATACGTTAGTGAGATTCAACTTTTGTAGTTTCTGTATACACGGTCCGTGTTCTAGTTACGTTAGTGAGATTCAACTCTTGTAGTTCTGTATACACGGTCTGTGTTCTAGATACGTTAGTGAGATTCAACTCTTGTAGTTCTGTATGCACGGTATGTGTTCTAGATACGTTAGTGAGATTCAACTCTTGTAGTTCTGTATACACGGTCTGTGTTCTAGTTACGTTAGTGAGATTCAATTCTTCGTGTTCTGTATGCACGGTATGTGTTCTAGATACGTTAGTGAGATTGAACTCTTGTTGTTCTGTATGCACGGTCTGTGTTCTAGATACGTTAGTGAGATACAACTCTTGTTGTTCTGTATGCACGGTATGTGTTCTAGATACGTTAGTGAGATTCAACTCTTGCAGTTCTGTATGCACGGTCTGTGTTCTAGTTACGTTAGTGAGATTCAACTCTTGTAGTTCTGTATACACGGTCTGTGTTCTAGTTACGTTAGTGAGATTCAACTCTTGTAGTTCTGTATACACGGTCTGTGTTCTAGTTACGTTAGTGAGATTCAACTCTTGTAGTTCTGTATGCACGGTCTGTGTTCTAGTTACGTTAGTGAGATTCAACTCTTGTAGTTCTGTATGCACGGTATGTGTTCTAGATACGTTAGTGAGATTCAACTCTGGTTGTTCTGTATCACGGTATGTGCTGTAGTTACTTTAGTGAGATTTAACTCTTGTATTTCTGTATACACGGTCTGTGTTCTAGTTACGTTAGTGAGATTCCACCCTTATTGTTCTGTATTCACGATCTGTGTTGCAGTTACGTTAGTGAAATTCAATTCTTCTTGTTCTGTATGCATGTTTTGTGTTGTAGTTACGTCAGTCAGATCAACCCTTAATTTTCTGTCGAACGGTTTGTGTTGTAGTTACGTTAGTGAGATTCAACCCTTATTGTTTTCTTTATGCGTGATCTGTGTTTCTAGTTACGTTAGTGACATTCAATTCTTGTTGTTCTTTATGCACGGTATGTGTTCTAGATACGTTAGTGAGATTTAATTCTTGTTCTTTATGCACGGTATGTGTTCTAGATACGTTAGTGAGATTCAATTATTGTTGTTCTTTATGCACGGTATGTGTTCTTTTTCTTGTTCTGTATCACGGTCTGTGTTCTAGTTACGTTAGCGAGATTCAATTCTTGTTGTTCTGTATGCACGATCTGTGTTGCAGTTACGTCAGTAAGATTCAATTCTTGTTGTTCTGTATGCACGATCTATGTTGCAGTTACGTTAGCGAGATTCAATTCTTGTTGTTCTGTATGCACGATATGTGTTGCAGTTACGTTAGCGAGATTCAATTCTTGTTGTTCTGTATGCACGATCTGTGTTGCAGTTACGTTAGCGAGATTCAATTCTTGTTGTTCTGTATGCACGATCTGTGTTGCAGTTACGTCAGTAAGATTCAATTCTTGTTGTTCTGTATGCACGATCTATGTTGCAGTTACGTTAGCGAGATTCAATTCTTGTTGTTCTGTATGCACGATCTATGTTGCAGTTACGTTAGCGAGATTCAATTCTTGTTGTTCTGTATGCACGATCTGTGTTGCAGTTACGTTAGCGAGATTCAATTCTTGTTGTTCTGTATGCACGATCTATGTTGCAGTTACGTTAGCGAGATTCAATTCTTGTTGTTCTGTATGCACGATCTGTGTTGCAGTTACGTCAGTAAGATTCAATTCTTGTTGTTCTGTATGCACGATCTATGTTGCAATTACGTTAGTAAGATTCAATTCTTGTTGTTCTGTATGCACGATCTGTGTTGCAGTTACGTCAGTAAGATTCAATTTTGTTGT
>JAQJVL010007550.1:5000-23425 GCA_035578905.1 Stictocephala bisonia
AGTGGGGTGTCTGTGCCACGAGGCGGAATACCCGACCCACAAACACTTCACAGTAGATTGGTAGATAACCCAATCTAAACATCCAAACACCACCAACCCCAACAACCACCCCACCCAATATTCACCCAAAGCATACTTAAAATAATAATGCAGAAAGGTCGAGGTAGTTCTCACAAGATATCAGTCAACGCAAAAACACCAATAAAAAACCATATCCCCAAAACCCGAACCTACACTACACATAACCCCCACCAAACTCACCCCCAGTGGCCTGTCAACATCTCCCCAAACCCCATTACCCACCCACATCCCAAACAACTACGAATCAGTATATAAGCGAAAATTCTTTGGGAATTACAACTACTCATTCTCGAACACAGCCCTATCTGTACACACACACCAGAGATCAAATAATTTTGTATCAATATTTCAAAAAAAAAAGAATTTTAAAAAACAAAAAAAAAAAGAGCTAAATTTAAAAATATCATTCAAATTACTATACACCAATCAACACCCCCATGCACACTCTACACAACGAGTGAAAATATTCCAACCATGTCGGCAAAAACACTACAAATATCACTACACACTGCTATTAAGAATAGGTTTTAAAAACAATAAAAATACAAAATAAAAAAAAAATAAAACAACCAGACGGCGCCCAAATTCTGATTAAAGGTTGAGTTTCTTTCTTATATTTTATATATTTTTACCACCAATTACATTCTAATACCCGTTTGAAGTGTCCTACAAATTCATAAATATAATTCCGGAATAAAAAATAAGTTTATTACAACACAAGCAAGTGGAAACATCATTACCCACCACACAAAAGCCCAAACCATTAAATCATCCACATACACGATGACAATGATTTATAAGGAGGATTAAGTAATACCACAGAACAAATCCAAATAAACAATTAAATCGATTGAAACCACGATTAAACTCCAAACACGGATACGGGGGCCCTCGCCTTCACTTAACCGCAACAACATATATCAAAAAACGCAGCCTCCCTCCACACGAAAAGCATTAGAAAAAACTATTCACATGCAAACAAACATCACCCTTCCAAGGTATAACTAAATCTCAAACAAAAATCAATATCAAACTGCACCACGTCCCCAACCAACTTAAAAACAAAAAAAACACACCGAAATGAAGATGGTTAACACACACAACCGGCCATTAACCATACCTTCACCCACACCCACCTGTAAAATGAAAATACCAAAAATAAAAATAACGACGGCTGCAACCACAGCATAGTTAAATGCCACAAACGAACAACCCAAAAAAATTACTCACATACCTCAACTCCCATCCTGAAACCGAAGATCGTATAGTTACAGACTAATGTTTTGAACTATATTATGGAAATTATTTACTATAAAAATCATAGTGATACTCAACCATAGTACACACTGTAAGGTTACTTGACCGCGGCACCCCCACCACTCCTCTACCCCCGCCCGACCCCCACAATAAACATCAATAAGCTATAAACGATAAGCCTGACCAAAGAGTAAACATGACTCCCCCCCAGTACCTACCCTCCATAAATCTCATTACACCAACCAAGTGGTAACATAAAATACGCCACGAACATAAATCTAGATTTTATAGGTATCATTTAAAAAAATATAATATTTTCTTTTGAATATATTAAAACAAAAAACCTTAAAGAGATAATTTATTGGGTGGGGGCAATAAGTAATAGTACTAGGAAATGGACATACGTTTTCTTTCCAATCTCTTTATACGTAAAACAGAACACTAAGAAAAACTTAGCACGACCACCCACCCCATAAAATCCGGGCCCTACCCCTGCCCTATCCCCCACTACCTCCGCCCGATCAGACCTAAATTATAACGCCTAAACAAAACAACCACAACCATCCCTCCAAGTGTGCCCCCCACCCCCCACAAAACCACCAACCAAAAACAAAAATCACACAAAACATACCCCTCCAACCCTACACACCAACACCACCTAGCAAACCAACTAGCCCTCAGAAACCCACCAACAACTAAAACACCCCCACAAAACACACACAAAAAACATACACACCCCACACTACCCCACGAGTCTTGCAAACCAATATGATGTGACACAGTGAACACCAACAACGCCACCCCACAAACGCAAAACTATCTAACTTCCACAAACAACCACTAAATCACAGACAGCCAAAAACGAACACATAAAATCACACACGCTAGCACCTACGACGGACTCCGAATCTCAAAACAATTGCCTCCCACCACTACCCCTACCAACACTCAGACCCCCCCGCACCAATGTACCCATAAAACAAAATATTCAATTCCAGATCCCAAACCCTACCCCATCATGACCCGCCAAACAAACAAAACCCCCTCTATACAATCGCGCCTCCCACCAACCACCATCTACAGTCTTACTCAGCCGTGGACTAGCTTATGTGATTCCTAATGTGGCCATGAAACGTGCCCGCGTCAATCCATCAAACTAACCAATATCATCCGGTCAGCTAACCACGAGAACACAGAACCCACCGACCCACACCAACCCCCCATCCACACCCACTCTACACTACTCATCCCGATGCCTACCCTCCAAAACAAAACAATAACCTACCTCACACCAACAAAAACTCCAAATCCCACCACCACCAACATAAAAAAAAAAAAAAAAAAAAATATAAAAAATAAAAAAAACAAAAACCTCAAACCACCCACGACCACCCCCATTCGTATACCCCATTAGCTACCTTCCCCTCCTTAAAAGTGAGAACTACCACCCCTCCCAAGATCCTCCCCCACCCAGTCAACCCCCCCCAATACACACATCCCCCACCCAGCCCGCCACCCCGCCCTTCAACCATTAAACCTATAACCAAACCCGACCAGACCACAAAAGTATCAGTGCCATTCCCACAACAACCTACACCCACCTAACCTAACTCCCCCCCCTTCCACCCACCACGCAACCCCCCTACTCTTGATTAGCTCAGAGACTCCCCCCCCTCGTGATCTTCCCCCCAACCCTCAAGCTATCCTCACCCCACTAACCTGTTTATTCCCCACGAACCACTAACCGATGCATAAACGCCACCCAACTAAGAACCCATTATGGAACACCCCCCTTGAACCCCTTGAACCTGTCTACCAACCCCAAACAGATTGGTGTGACCCCACATATAACCGCCCACCCACATACCCACTCCCTGTCAAACGTAATGCATCATACCGATAAGCAAGACCCACCGGCCCCACACGACTTACAGTGGTGAATTCTGCTTGTATTACGCATAAAACAGTGTCATATAACACACGACTAAACCATCCACCCCCCCCGAGCGTCCCCCCCCTCCCACCCACCAAAAACCAACAGAAAATACCTTGCCCCTCAATAAGTTTTCAACGCAACAGACCGTTGCTCAGTGTCACCTCGTGTCACTCCCCCCACAAAACTAAAAAACCCCCCCCCCCTCCTCTGTTCCCCCTCACCATACCATCAACCACATAAACCCCACAAACCCCCCCACACCACGTCAGTTACCACCAGCAACACTATACAAACCCGAACAAATAGACAAATTTGTTTCACTGGTTTCAGTTTTACAGTTAAACAGAGATCCGTAAAACAGGCAAATAATAAACACAATTTCAAGGACTTCAAGTATTAACAAGAAGCTGGGAAAACAGCAAAATAATATAGGCTTTTACCCAACAGAATCTGGAAAAACAGCAAATAAAATACAACTATACAGAGCTGGAAAAACAGAGCAAAATATAAACTATTAACAACATAACAAGGTTGGAAAAGAGTAAATATAACAAACACGTTGTCATTCAAGTGGGGCTTCTAGTTTTAACAACCAGTAGCTGGAAAAACAGCAAATTATAAAACATATTTAACGAGAGCTACTGTTTAAACAGATAACAATGAAGCAAATTTAAAAATAAAAAAAAAAAAATTAACGATAAAAAAGAAGAGTCTGGGAAAAGACACCGCAAAATTATAAAATCTTTACACAAAAATTACTGGAAAAAAATGACAGCAAATAACTTTAACACCGAGCATATAAAAAAAACCAGCAAGTCAAACAACTTTACCTTGATTCTTTTATAAAGGCTGGGAAAAATCTAAAAACTAAAACAGCTAACAGAGACAGCAAATAAATAAAAAAACTTCTAACAAACACCCCATTAAAAACGAATCACAACAGCAGGTCCCCATATGGGAAAAAACAAACACACGTTGTCAAGGGGCTATCTAGAGATTTCCCTAAGTTTGTTCCTTTCAATTTTACCAACACTCATCAACATAAGCTTGACACTGTCCCTCCACTCTTTAAAAAAAAAATTAAAAAAAAAAAAAAACAATAAAAAATCGATTGAACTTAACCACTGATAACTTTGCACTCTCAACCTAGACTCTGCAGGCAAACTAACCACACACAATCTAAAAAAATAAAAAGGTATGACATAATAAATACAACCGACAATGCACTTATAGCTATCATAACGAAAGATAAGACGATAATTTTTGGATATTATCCAGGAATTCTGTGAAACCACCAGATAAGTAATCCCAAAAAAAAAAACATATGAGAAGTAAAAAAATATTATGGTGGAACATTATAGTATATGCCCAAAACACACAATTCCCAACCACCTGACAAACAACTCCACACCCCTCCCCCACCCCCCTAACGCCAAACCCGCCCACCCCCGGTAACCCCCCCCGCGAAGCCCCCCACTGAACCCCCCCCTACTGAAACACTTACCCCCCCCCCCCCACAATACCCCCAATCCCTCCACCCTTCAAACAAACCTATAACCTCACCCACCCCAACACAATCGCTCTCCCCCCAACCCCCTCCCCAACCAAATAAAGAAGACCCCCCACCCATCATCAACCATCGCCCGCTAGCAAACCCCCACCCATCTCGCACCCATGCAAATTAAAAACGTCTACTTGATCAGAAGCACCAGACTATCAATGCTAATCAAAAACACAATCTCCCCAAACTAGATAAAGCAAAACCCACCGCACCACAACACAGTCATCTAAGCACCCCATCTTGAGCTTATACAACAATAACCCCCAGATGACCCAAACCCCCCACCCCCACAACAACAAATCAAAGCACTCGCACCCACCTCACCACACAAAAACCCATAAACTTCGCCTATTAAATGTGTTCGAAACCAGAAACAAAATAAAGTATACTAAAATAAATCCATATATATAATGAAACCATTATCGAACCGAATAAAAAAAAAAATCACAAGCCATATATATTAATTCATAACCATAAAAATTCCATAAAAACACTATTAAATAATTACGAGTATAAAACAGTTAAAAAGTGGATTTTCTAAAAAGGATACATAAAGAATAAGACAATATACAAATTTAATAATAACAAAACGACCATTTACCGCATCATAAGTTATTCGATAGAAGTTTAGATTGCTGTTAAACCAACACCATCATAACTGTTGTCCACACAAACACTATATCAACTCTAAGTAAAATATCTTATTAATACACACTATAAAGTGTAGATAAAAACTTTCGTTATCTAAATTGTTCTTAAAACTGATAATACATAATATATAAATAAATTCCCTCCATCCTATAAAGAATACCACAGACATTATTTCAAGAGAAATAAAATAAAAATAAAAATCTTATACCTTGAAATTAACCAAAATAACAAAACACAAACAGCAGTACCCTGCAGAAAATAAGACAATTTCACTACATTGGTGGGTCGTATTTAAAAAAAAATAAAGAGAAACACAAACAAAATTAGATACAAAAATCTACTGTCCTAACAGTCAAAACAAATAAAAGTACCAACCAGGATAATTATCTTTGCATATATAACAACTCCTGAAAATACGTTTGATTTATTTTAAGAGAACGCTAAACGGATTAAAGTGAAACTGCTGCACTAGCTCCTCCACAAAAACAAGTGCTGTTCTTTACAAATGATTTATCCATACGATTACAATATAACAATGTTCTTAACAGCCAAGAAACCAAGAATAGAATACAAGACTATATTTTTAACAGAAAGACCCCTAAGACGGAATGAATTAAATCAAATATACAGACGTAATACACTTAAACTAAAATACTATAATACAACCGTAGAAAATAAGGACAGAAAATATAATAAAAAACAAACAAAACATTCCTTAATCCAACAATTGGTAAAAATGCTTACCATTTCACCACGACCAATAGAATAATACTTATATAGGCCCTACAATACATGTCAACGGAACCCAAAAACAACGCTCCGATTATTAGGAAATTGCATAAACAATTTGTGACTTAGGGTTTCTTTTTCTAGTATACGAAATTCCTTCTTATTAATATATTTAAAAAGTTTTTTATTATTTTTTTAATTATAATTTATTAATTTTTAATATCGTAACCAATATAGTCTAATAACATTAACAGATTCCGCAGAGGATTGTGATTTTTTTTTTTTTTTATTTTTTTATTTTTTTTTTTTATTTTTTTTTATTTATTTTTTATGTAAACCAACAAAGGAAAAGTACAAAAGTAGAATACCATATTTTATCATTTAAATAAAAAGAATATTTTAAGAAACAACGCTTAAAGGAAACACTAAAAGTAATTTATTAATAAACTAACCCTTGAACTGTTAAAGCCAACCACGCTCACTGTAGCATTCAGATAAGTCTTTCTTCTTTTAAATTTATTTAGAGGCCAAATTGTTCAAATATATCAGAAATAAGACATACCCGGTAAAGGTGGAGAAGTTAAATTTCCTCCGGCGCATGAAATAAACCTAGGAGATCCGCAAATTTCTTTCACCAGGAGTCCTAATTTAAAGAAACATACAAAACATACACAAAGATGGTAGAAAAGGCTATCAATGTAGAGAGCGGGGAACAGGTCCATCCACAACACAGTATGATATCTAATATTATATTAGGAGCTAAATACCCCACTCCTATTGTGGGAAACCAATGTACCAGTCCAACTAATCCGCCAAGTGCCCCAGCCCCAACACCCATAACATAAAAACCACACATCCGTAACCACCCCCATAAACACCCACCCCTACTACACCACCTACCGGAAACAGCAGTGTCAGTGTGGTGACAATGTTCTCTCGTAAACCCTGTTCATTCAACACCCTGAATGAACTACTTAGATCCCATAGGCCGCAAAAACACAGACCAACAGACTTAAAATCCAAATAAACAACAATAGACATGTCCACCCGATAGAATAACATAAATCGAACAGATATTAAACCGATCCCAAATAGTATATCACTCCTGAATCAAACCACCTGCTCCCACCCAACAATTAACAATATTAATTTATATAAATAATATTTGTTTTTATTATTTATTTTTTTCTTAAGAGGTGACCGACAGAAAAAGCGCACACATAGACAAGATACCTATATGCCCCTCATCAAAACACCACAGTATCCTTGGTGGTTACCCTCAATGACCAAGCAACTCACGAAGACACAAAAAACAATTTGGCACGAGCTCACCCGGATTGGTTACAAAAAATACGAACAAACTCGTGGGTGACGCCCGTGCGAGTCATCTCGCAGCTATAAATAGATGTCAGACCAACCACGACTTGTGAACACCACTCCGTAGGTCCATTGCACGCTATATACTGACAAGACGCAATATATCTTGAACTAGCGAAGCAAATAAACCCCACAAAAAAAATGCCACATTTATTCCATAATCCACATAACCCCATAATTTACTAAAAAAAAAAAAACATTTACCCAAAAAAAAACATAAACCCACAAAAAAAATGATTAATAAGCAACAACAACCAAATGAACCACCCAACACGATAAGCCAAAAACCCTAGCCAACCAAAAAAAACCTCTGACATGTGCTTGAATCTCGGCCCAAACAGGGGGACTCCAAAAATAATAAAACCTAACCAAGCCAAAAAAACACACTTACCACAAACTTCCCTCTACATCACCTACTTAAAAATAAAAAACCAACTAAGTCTAAACCCACTCAATCAACGATACATTTCAGCTTAATGTAAAAAACATCATCAAACCCCCCCTCCCACCCCCCCACATAAAAAAAAAAGCAAAAAAACAAAAAAACTCGTAAACAAACAACACAAACCCCCCCCCGCACCCCCACCCGCCCACCACCCGCACCTCCACGTCCCCTACCCTAAAACCATACATAATCCCCAACCTCAACTAGCCACCCCCCCCTCAGCACCATACCCCACCACACCCACCACCCCCCCACCACCAGCGAAATTACCCGCACCCAACAACACCACAAACACATCAAAACACGACTCACTCTCCGCTCCAAAAACACCCCCACTCCACCTTCCACCACCTCCGCACTACCAATCTCCCTCCACAAACATACCCCTATAAAAAACAATCCATTTACCAAACCCTTATCAACCCCAACAACCCACCCCATGAATTTGCACGACAATACCCACCCCCCAAAAACCCTCCAAAAACCATGAGTCTCCAACCCCCCAAACCCTCACCCCCCCCCCCCCCACCCGCCCTCCCCGCCCCCAGTACCACCGACTTCTTATAACTCTCCTTACTTTAAAATTTTTATATTTTTTATTCTTTTTTTAAAAATTTACCAAACAAATACACTAAAACAATCACAAAACCACCAACCACAAAAAAAAATCAATAAACACCAGACCCCTCAACCAAGAAGCCACCGTGACATACCAAACCAGGTAATTGGCATAATATATTATAAAAATCAAATGTAACACCAAACACCAGAAACACGAATAAACTAAAATATTTTAATTTAATATATTTTTTTTAAATTTAAACATATTTATTAATACTTAAAAAAAATAATTAAAAAACACCCCCCTACTCAACATAACACTCCGTCAGCATTCGGAAACCTACCCCAAGCACGACGCGTCATATTAAAAAATCTATACCCTAGCACCCCGCCACACCAACATACCCATAACACCACAAGAAGCGTATGACGAACACAAAACCCGCCCCCCCCACACAAAAACAAACAACCAATTTCACAAAAACCCCCAAAGCCCAAAACCCCAACAAAACCACACCCTAATTGACACCTCCCACCCTCTAATTTACCGCTAAAAAAGGCGCTGCGCCGAACCTCTAAAACAAATTCGTTCGTTGTTGTGGTGGGATATTAAAAACTTTAAAAAAGATTATTTAAAGAAAATAAAAAAAATAAAAAAAAAAAATATGGTTTTTACATTTCCGCCCCACCATAAAATTTCATCCGCAACCGTGCTTCCACGCTAATTACCCTCTATTTTGTATAGTTTATTTTTTTTTAATTTTTTTTTTTTATTTAATTTTTTTTTTTTATTTTATGTATTTTTTTTTTTTTTTATTTTTTTTTCATTATCTTTTTTTTTTTAATTTTCTTATATTTATTTTTTATATATTTTATACTCGTTTTAAATTCAATATAAATTAAAAAAATTTAAATTACATATAAACCTAATAATAAAATAGAATATAACAACACAAAAACACTTATCCCGGTTCCCCTCCGGACTCCACCAACAAAAGAAAAAAGTAATGAAAACGTATATCAGACAAAACCCCCTCCCCACCCCTTCTCCTCCATCCCCCCCCCCCCCTCCCACTCCCATCCCCCCCCGCCCCCCCCCCCCCCCCCCCCACATACTACCTACTCCTCACCCACCATCCCAACCACTCACAACAACACTTACCTCCTCCCCTTCACCCTCCCCCCACCCCCCCCCCCCCCTCCCCCTAGCAAATGGCAAATTGAATGTAAAATCCAGAATGATAACAAAATACAACATAATATAGAATAAAAACATTGAATACAAAATTATAATATGTGTGAAGCCCAACATGTGAGTAAAACCACATACAAACAAATAAACCAGATCCGAGCTAATTCTTAACCGAATGAAAGGTTCACCCCCAACCCATGCCCCCCCAACACCACCACACCATAAACCCCCCACCCCCACCTATAAACCTCCCCATTACCCCATTGAACTTAGGTAACCAGAAACCCCAACTGCCTAAACAAAATCAACCAAAACCTTCATCCTCTGGAGTTACCGTTTGGGTTGTTCGACCACCCGATCCACTACACCACCCCACCAACAGTTTCCAAAGAACTGTCCCCAAATTACAAACTATAAAAACCCTCTCTTGACGAAATTCCCCACGCCCACCCACACTCCCGTCACCACGATCTCCCCCAATCACGACTTCACCTAACACACCCTACTTCATAACTCACCTGACCATCTATCTTTTACCCCCCAACCCGCCTATACCCTCACTCCCACCACACAAAACCCCCCCACAGATCTACCAAATCCACAACCCCCCGTGTGCCACGTTTTCCACCAAGCACCTACCTCCCCCTCACCAACCCTCCTAATACTCACACACCACCAACAACACCCAAACCGTAACAATAAAACCCCCCACCCCCCCCCACCCGAACACATCACCCCCCCCCTTTCAAGTTAATACCCCAAATCCCCCCCTATATACTTTCCTTGAACCCCCCCATCTCTTTCACATCCCCTTACCCTTCCCCCCTCCCGCCCCCTAAGAATTTAAACAAAGCCCCAACAAACCCCTCCTTATCTTCCTCCACCTTTACCAGAACTAAATAACACCAAACATACCCCTATAACACCACCCCCACCACCCCCCCCCCCTCCACACTCCACCCCCACCCACCCCCTCATCCTTCCCCCATCACACCCCCCCCCCACAACCCATCTATAGCCCCCTTCTCCCCCTCCCAGCCCCACCCCTCCCACCCCCCCCCTAGACGCTCCCCCCCTCCCCCCCCCCCCCTCCAGCCACTCCCCGACCACAAACCCCCCCCCACCCTACCCTGCCGCCCAAGGCATCACACGTGCCCCCCAGCCCAAATCGCCATTGCATACCCCTGCCCGACCTAACCCATCGGCCGGCCCAGAGCAAAACATCACAGACTATTCCACACATAACCTCCATCCACCCCCCTCTTCCCCCACCAATCGCCGAGCTAATGATAACAACATCAAATGAGAACCTACTAGTAAAATAAATTCAATTTACATTATAAGTAATAAAAACAGATCAAAACTACTGTCCCATATAAAAACGTCAGTTATAAATAACCTTGATACTGGCTATATAAAGATACTATTACTATAATTTAATGGTAGATTTATCTTACTTTAGTAGTGCATAAAGATAAAAACAATTAACAGAAGAAATATGAAGAGTTATAGTTAAATAAAAATATTAAAGGAGAAAAAATGGTTTCAGGAAAGGTGTGGGAACTAGGGAAGCTATTGGACTGCTAAGATGAAAATATATATGTTGTTAACGTTGATATCTAATAAGATATAAAAACGAGCGACTGGAAAGCAGTGAGATATGGAAGTAACCGAAAAGAAATAAGATATGGAAGCGACTGAAAAGCAATAAGATATGGAAGCAACTGGAAAGCAATAAGATATGGAAGTGACTGGAAAGCAATAATATATGGAAGCAACTGGAAAGTAATAAGATATGGAAGCGACTGGAAAGTAATAAGATATGGAAGCGACTAGAATGCAATAATATTTATCAAAGAGCTGTGGATGAAGCAGAAAACAAGAGTGAGGACGTGTTATGAACTAACAAAAGAAATTGGCATGGGAGAGGTATCAGAAAACTTTTGTAATGTTACCTATAGTTTTTAATATGTATTTAGAAGAAGTAATGAAGTAAAATTTAAACATAAATGGGGGGGGAGGATAAACAGTAAAAGTAAATGGAGAATGAAGAATAAAATACAGAATTAAGTGTATTAGCTTTATAGACGATAAAGCTGTAGTAGCAGAGAGTAAGTTATTAGATATAGAAATTACATGATAGAGAATTTATATACAATAAGTGAACAGTACGGTATGAAAATAACATCAATAAAATAAGAAAATATTATTTGTGGAAAAAAGTAATAATTTCATGGTAGAAGAAAATATTCAATCAAATTATCTTTTATCCAACGGTATAGGTTTACTTTGTAGACCGTTGGATAAAAAGCTGAGGAAAATATTTACAGCGTGTTTCATTATAATTGTTTTATTTTAAACAGTACACGTTTATTCAAGTATTTTTGTTGAAGTATAATGACAAAAGCCCGAGAGTATTAGTCAACGTGGAACATAAACACGAGAGTTTAAATCTCAACACCAAACTAATTGCTATTTAAGCTGCTTAGCTTTCATCAGAATCATGTATTATGTTCTATACCAGATGTGCGTAGTAGATGAACTGACGGCTGTTACTTTATAATGACACAGGCCCGAGAGTATTAGTAAACGTGGAACATAAACACGAGAGTTTAAATCTCAACACCAAACTAATTGCTATTTAAGCTGCTTTAGCCTTCATCAGAGTCATGTATTATGTTCTTACGAGATGTGCGTAGTAGATGAACTGACGGCTGTTACTTTATAATGACACAGGCCCGAGAGTATTAGTAAACGTGGAACACAAACACGAGAGTTTAAATCTCAACACCAAACTAATTGCTATTTAAGCTGCTTAGCTTTCATCAGAATCATGTATTATGTTCTATACCAGATGTGCGTAGTAGATGAACTGACAGCTGTCAGAATATTTGACTTACTTTATACTAACTTTTGTCATATAATATGTTCTATACGAGAAGTGCGTAGTAGATGAACTGATGGCTGTCAGATTATTTGACTTACTTTATACTAACTTTTGTCATATAATATGTTCTATATGAAAAGTGCGTAGTAGATGAACTGACGGCTGTCAGATTATTTGACTTACTTTATACTAACTTTTGTCATATAATATGTTCTATACGAGAAGTGCGTAGTAGATGAACTGACGGCTGTCACATTATTTGACTAACTTTAGTCGTTATATGTTCTATACGAGATGTGCGTAGTAGATGAACTGACGGCTGTCAGATTATTTGACTTACTTTATACTAACTTTTGTCATATAATATGTTCTATACGAGAAGTGCTGTACCGGGTCATTTTGTCCGGTACGTTTCGTTTTTTTTTCGTCGTGGTCTGCAAGGCTGCCTGAGATTCGCTCGTGCCCGGCGTTTCGCTTACTTTGGTGGCCGTTGCCTCGGACTCGGTCGTTCCGTGTTCCAGCCTTTGTCTGTCAGGTTGGCCGTCATTTTGTCTTTGGCTCTGCCTGCTGAGATTACCATGATCGGCTAGAGACTCTAAAACGTAAGTGTTCTTTTGTAATTTCTAATATCTAATCACCCTTTTGGTGAAAATACTTTTGTTTAAATAATATTCAACGGGCTTACTTGTGTTTTCAGGGTTTTGTCTAATTTATATTTATTGTCTAGATCTGTGTTAATCTAGGTTCGAGCCATGTGCTCAATGTTACCTTTTTAACATTAGTTGCTTTATCATATCTGGTTTTATATTTAATAGTAGTTCTGTATAATGTTTTGTGGAGCCTTTTTTCAGTTGGAGTTACCGATTTACCATATTTTTGTTCATTGACAATAACCTAGCCTATCTGTGTAGTTTGATTTTCATGTTATAACATATTGCTCCTGGATCCATAGCCTAGTTTTCCGTTTACCATTTTTAGTTCCCTATACGTAATTAATTCTTTGGTAATTTGTTAAGTTGTAGTTTGTCTTAAATATGTTTTCCAACATAATTTTTAATAGCCTAAAAATGGATCTTTTATTTTTCTAGTGTGCTCCAATCATGTATAATTTTGTCTGTTCTTGTGTTGTTTTGCCATTTCATGTTATTAGTTGTTATGTCTAGTATTTTTGTTGTTGTGGCTGGACTGTTTTTAATGGGCTGTGGTTTGGCCTTGCAGTCCAGGGTCCTTGAGTGGGACTTTCTCCCTCGGCCTGCCGTCCGGGGATTGTCGACCATCTTTTCTGCTAGCCTGGCCTGAGGACAATGTTGGAGCCTAGTGTCGCCCGCTACCCTCTCTACATCTTTGGGGTAGAAGTCTTCTGTCCTCAGGTCAGTGCGTTCCATCTTGTTTTCCCGGCGGCTGAGCTGGGGGTTTTGATGGTTATTTAAAAAAAAAGTGAAATAAAAAGAAAAATAAAGGTGCCGAACTATTTAATGTGGCCTAGGCCTAAACTTGAACAGTGATTTTATGCAACACAGCCATTGGGGACTTATATATTTTTTATTAAAGGGAAAAGAACACTTGAAATACAAGAAGAACTTTTTGGATGTTAATATTTATTTAGATTTATATTTCTTGTTATTTAGTTAATTAGTTTTATTGGTTGTTAGTTTTTTTAGATTTTATATTTGTTAGGTCCCTATGGTTAAGTTATGGTATTCATTTATATGTTTAGGCCTAGTGATTGTTATTTATATTTTTTGTTAATAGTATTATGGATGTTTTGAAGTGACTTTTTATTAGAACGGTACCGGGTTATATTTTATTTTTAATTACTTCTTTTTTAAACGTTCACCAAAAGGGGATTATTGGACTTTTGCTTCACTTCTAATTCGGAGCTGCCCAGGGATTCCGGCTTACTCCCTGGCCTCGGTGGAATCATGGGATGTGGGGCTAAATTGCCGGGGTTATTTGGGGTTATCAAAATTGTTCCTAAATTGGTCACTTTTAAATTGTTAATAAATTTGTCTTACGTTTTGGGGGTCTTCGACTAAACTGCAGATAGGCCATGTAGTTGTTAATTGTTAATTCTGGTATTTGTAGCGTTAAGTGTTTTTGTGTTTTTTTTTTTTATCTTGGTTATGTTAGTGTTTCTTGTAGTTATTTAACTAAAGCGAATTAATGTTGTGGCCTTCTGCCTGCAAGTTTATTTTGTTTAACTTGAAATAAAATTAGTTTTGCTCAGCTGCCGAGTTTTATTTTGACCCTCCAACTGCCACCCGTGATCCCATCGCTTGACTTGTTTTGAGCCATCCCCCAGTTGGCACGCTTTCCAGCTTTGGTGGGGGGATGGGTCTCAGTGCGTAGTAGATGAACTGACGGCTGTCACATTATTTGACTAATTTTAGTCGTTAGATATTGTATACGAGATGTGCGTAGTAGATGAACAGACAGCTGTCTGATTATTTGACTAACTTTAGTCGTTATATGTTCTATACGAGAAGTGCGTAGTAGATGAACTGACGGCTGTCACATTATTTGACTAACTTTAGTCGTTATATGTTGTATATGAGATGTGCGTAGTAGATGAACTGAAGGCTGTTAGATTATTTGACTAACTTTAGTCGTTATATGTTCAATATGAGAAGTGCGTAGTAGATGAACTGACGGCTGTCACATTATTTAACTAACTTTAGTCGTTATATGTTGTATACAAGATGTGCGTAGTAGATGAACTGACGGCTGTCAGATTATTTGACTTACTTTATACTAAATTTTGTCATATAATATGTTCTATACGAGAAGTGCGTAGTAGATGAACTGACGGCTGTTACAATATTTGACTTAATTTATACTAACTTTTGTCATATAATATGTTCTATACGAGAAGTGCGTAGTAGATGAACTGACGGCTGTCAGATTATTTGACTTACTTTATACTAACTTTTGTCATATAATATGTTCTATACGAGAAGTGCGTAGTAGATGAACTGACGGCTGTCACATTATTTGACTAACTTTAGTCGTTATATGTTCTACACGAGAAGTGCGTATTAGATGAACTGACGGCTGTCACAATATTTGACTAACTTTAGTCGTTATATGTTCTATATGAGAAGTGCGTAGTAAATGAACTGACGGCTGTCACATTATTTGAATAAATTTAGTCGTTAAATGTTCTACATGAGAAGTGCGTATTAGATGAACTGACGGCTGTCACATTATTTGACTAACTTTAGTCGTCATATGTTGTATACGAGAAGTGCGTATTAGATGAACTGACGGCTGTCACATTATTTGACTAACTTTAGTCGTTATATGTTCTATTCGAGAAGTGCGTAGTAGATGAACTGGCGGCTGTCACATTATTTGACTAACTTTAGTCGTTATATGTTCTATACGAGAAGTGCGTATTAGATGAACTGACGGCTGTCACAATATTTGACTAACTTTAGTTGTTATATGTTGTATACGAGATGTGCGTATTAGATAAACTGACAGCTGTCAGATTATTTGACTAACTTTAGTCGTTATATGTTCTATACGAGAAGTGCGTAGTAGATGAATTGACGGCTGTCACATTATTTTACTAACCTTAGGTGTTATATGTTCTATACGAGAAGTGTGTATTACATGAACTGACGGCTGTCACATGATTTGACTAACTTTAGTCGTTATATGTTCTATACGAGAAGTGCGTAGTAGATGAACTGACGGCTGTCACATTATTTGACTAACTTTAGTCGTTATATGTTGTATACGAGATGTGCATATTAGATGAACTGACAGCTGTCAGATTATTTGACTAACTTTAGTCGTTATATGTTCTATACGAGAAGTGCGTAGTAGATGAACTGACGGCTGTCACATTATTTGACTAACTTTGGTCGTTATATGTTGTATACGAGATGTGCGTAGTAGATGAACTGACGGCTGTCAGATTATTTGACTAACTTTAGTCGTTATATGTTCTATACGAGAAGTGCGTAGTAGATGAACTGACGGCTGTCACATTATTTGACTAACTTTAGTCGTTATATGTTGTATATGAGAAGTACGTAGTAGATGAACTGACGGCTGTCAGATTATTTGACTAACTTTAGTCGTTATATGTTCTATACGAGAAGTGCGTAGTAGATGAACTGACGGCTGTCACATTATTTGACTAACTTAAGTCGTTATATGTTGTATACGAGATGTGCGTATTAGATGAACTGACAGCTGTCAGATTATTTGACTAACTTTAGTCGTTATATGTTCTATACGAGAAGTGCGTAGTAGATGAACTGACGGCTGTCACAATATTTGACTAACTTTAGTCGTTATATGTTCTATATGAGAAGTGCGTAGTAAATGAACTGACGGCTGTCACATTATTTGAATAAATTTAGTCGTTATATGTTCTACATGAGAAGTGCGTATTAGATGAACTGACGGCTGTCACATTATTTGACTAACTTTAGTCGTCATATGTTGTATACGAGAAGTGCGTATTAGATGAACTGACGGCTGTCACATTATTTGACTAACTTTAGTCGTTATATGTTCTATTCGAGAAGTGCGTAGTAGATGAACTGGCGGCTGTCACATTATTTGACTAACTTTAGTCGTTATATGTTCTATACGAGAAGTGCGTATTAGATGAACTGACGGCTGTCACAATATTTGACTAACTTTAGTTGTTATATGTTGTATACGAGATGTGCGTATTAGATAAACTGACAGCTGTCAGATTATTTGACTAACTTTAGTCGTTATATGTTCTATACGAGAAGTGCGTAGTAGATGAATTGACGGCTGTCACATTATTTTACTAACCTTAGGTGTTATATGTTCTATACGAGAAGTGTGTATTACATGAACTGACGGCTGTCACATGATTTGACTAACTTTAGTCGTTATATGTTCTATACGAGAAGTGCGTAGTAGATGAACTGACGGCTGTCACATTATTTGACTAACTTTAGTCGTTATATGTTGTATACGAGATGTGCATATTAGATGAACTGACAGCTGTCAGATTATTTGACTAACTTTAGTCGTTATATGTTCTATACGAGAAGTGCGTAGTAGATGAACTGACGGCTGTCACATTATTTGACTAACTTTAGTCGTTATATGTTGTATACGAGATGTGTGTAGTAGATGAACTGACGGCTGTCAGACTATTTGACTAACTTTAGTCGTTATATGTTCTATACGAGAAGTGCGTAGTAGATGAACTGACGGCTGTCACATTATTTGACTAACTTAAGTCGTTATATGTTGTATACGAGATGTGCGTATTAGATGAACTGACAGCTGTCAGATTATTTGACTAACTTTAGTCGTTATATGTTCTATACGAGAAGTGCGTAGTAGATGAACTGACGGCTGTCACATTATTTGACTAACTTTGGTCGTTATATGTTGTATACGAGATGTGCGTAGTAGATGAACTGACGGCTGTCAGATTATTTGACTAACTTTAGTCGTTATATGTTCTATACGAGAAGTGCGTAGTAGATGAACTGACGGCTGTCACATTATTTGACTAACTTTAGTCGTTATATGTTGTATATGAGAAGTACGTAGTAGATGAACTGACGGCTGTCAGATTATTTGACTAACTTTAGTCGTTATATGTTCTATACGAGAAGTGCGTAGTAGATGAACTGACGGCTGTCAGATTATTTGACTAACTTTAGTCGTTATATGTTCTATACGAGAAGTGCGTAGTAGATGAACTGACGGCTATCAGATTATTTGACTAATTTGTATTTTTTT
>JAQJVL010007551.1:0-23445 GCA_035578905.1 Stictocephala bisonia
ATGCCTGAATTTTAGCATCAGTTTGGTTGGATGCAACTTTTGCCAACAAGCTTCACTACGTTTTCACAGTACACTTTGAACTGAACCACCAGATAAACATATCAGCTGGCTGTGAAACAGTGTAATTGGCTTGCATAGAAAATCTGATCTGTGATATGAGTGAACAGATTAAATCTTTATAATCCACGTTGTTTCAACTAATAATATACTTTCTTAATTTCTTACATAATATTAGTTCTGAAAAAAGGAAAAAAGGTTAAACAAAACAATGCTACATAAAACTGTAGGAAGGCAGGAAGTAACAAGTTTTATTTATCAAATGTTACAGTTACAAACAACAAATCAAAATTATTGTGTTCAGTTTAGATTTATATATTTATAAATCTGGCAAAACTTAACATAGGCTTAGGATGGTGTGTGCCTTTTAAAGTTGTCTTGGGTGAACAGGATCCTTCTGTAAATACTCGCTCGAAAATACTCGATACTCGAAAAAAATGCCAACTTCTCGACTCGAACTCAAAAATCACTACTCGCACAACCCTAAATTTCAACCTGATGAAAACAACCTTATATCTATTTCAAAGCAAGGATGAATTCGGAGCCAAAGAATGCAATAAGAGGATATTCCACACAAAACATCTGAAGACGCACTTACCCAACAAAACAAAACAGTTTTATCAGTATTTAATTCTTCGCTTGGAAGAAATGATAACCCTAAGTCAGATCCTTGGGAAAAACACTTATATTGTCTGAAAAAGGAAGAGGGTCAAACAAAGAAGAGAAAGCAAGAAAAGTTTTTAACACCACAACTTCCAAAAATTGTACCATGATAACAAATAACAAACTAAATATAAAAAAAGAAAAGGAGAGTGCTATAAAAAAGAGAAAGACTGAAAGCAAAATTAACAAAACTAGCAAGAAAAAGATAGGCAAGATAGAGAAAGACAACAACTGTTTTTCAAGGAGTGGCGAATAGATAAGAATAATAAAACTAAGACGAACCTAGTAATTGTTAAGTAAAGAAAGAACAATTTGAATATTTTAATAAAATTCTGGTTTTAGTAAAATTCATTCGTAAAAATATTCAGTGCATGTGTTATTTTAGGCATATTAGAACCTTTTTATTAGAAATTATAAGCCTATGTAGTAGCACTTGATATCTGGCCAACTACATAATGCATCTTCTACATCACCAGCAAACTATAGCATATACATTACAACTACGATATATATACTTCGACAAATTATTATTTTAGATTGCATCAATTTTAGGATCAATCAATCAGTATACCTTCATTTAATAATCATATAAGGTATATACTACAGGATAACAAACATCACAAATAACAATCTATTATATTAGACCTGATTACAGCAGTTACATTGTTAACCATTACCGGATAATGACATCAAAAGTAACAATTTGTTTAGTTTTGTCTCTATTAGAGGTGATCACATCAGTTACATTGTTAGCTTCTACCGGACGACATCACAAGTAACAATTTTGTTAGCTTCATCTCTATTAGAGCTGATTACATCAGTTACATTGTTAGCATCTATCGGACAACGACATCACAAGTAAAAATATAGTTTCGTCAAAACATATTTTGCGTACGGAATAAAAAGAGAAATGAGCGGTGGTACCTTGAGTAAGCACTCGTAATATATGAAGACTACTCACTTTTTTTAGGTTCAAATTAGCCTCAATAATGCGCTCAATTTAACCCTACCTCTGACTACAGCGATTTATATTTTTCACATTTGTCTGTTTGCTATAAGGGAGAGATACGATTCATGTGAGGCAGTATCTTTACACGTACTGTGGTGATGCTGTAACATGTAATAGGCCTACCTCCCTTTCTCTTGAAATGGTGTTTAGCATATTTTATGACTTTTTAATATTGTTTTCCTGAAAAATTCAAGAAAGCCACTGAGGTCTTACATGTGGCTAAACAAAAACCAGATGATAATTCCTGGTACACTCCTGATCTTTTGAAGCTACGAAACTGGGTACTCTTACTCAAGGATTACTACGTCTCTAGTACTTCACCTGTGGATAAAGATTATTACCACCGGCTCTACTTGGAAACAAAGAAAACTTACAGTATGAGGGTAAATTCTGCTAAAAAGTGTGGCAACACTAAGAAAATTGCAAATTGTAAACTCGTGCCAGCCTGCATGGAATCTTATTAATAGCTGTAGGATTAGCCCTAAACAAAATGTAAAATGTACTGAGAGCCCTGACTCATTCAACCAGTACCTGCTCAACACTGTCTTGGATAGAGTCAACAACCTACCACTAATCAACCTCGATCCTTTGGACAATGTCAGTGTCTCTGAGACTAGGCTTACTTCTTGGCTGAATGTTTCACCTCATGAACTCCGTACAGTTGTCAAGAACTTCAAAAACACTAAAAGCCCAGATATTTACGGAGTCTCTGTGTCAGTGCTTAATTGTCAGCTTAGCTGGCCCTCTTTCATGGGCTATCAACACTTGTTTGGTATCCAGAGATTTTCCTCATTTCTTCAAGATTTCCCGAACCGTCCCTGTGTTTAAAAAGGACCATCCGAATGTCATGGCCAGTTATAGACGTATATCAGTTATCCCTGTCTTTGCAAAGGTCCTTGAGACAATTATTGGTGCCCAACTAACCTGATAGTTTGAAGATAATGGACTACGGTTCATCGAGGGAAGTATACGGTAATCGCTCTTACTGACCTAGTTTCCAAAATAAAGTCCGCCTTTGAGAAAAGAGAATTTACATCGATGGCTCTTTGCAACTTAAGCAAAGCCTTTGATTGCATCTCACATGAAATCCTACTCAGAAAATTAGCAAAATACAAAATCGAAGGTGTTGCACTGGCCACCATGAAGTCCTATTTTACAAATAGGAAACAGGTGCTCTCTGTCCATGGTGCTAAGTCCTCCCCAAGTAAAGTTCTTCATGGAATCCCCCAGGGCTCGGTCCTTGGACCAACTCTTTTCCTTGTCGCCACAAATGACATGAGCCTAGATCAAAAGATTCTGCTGTTCGCCGATGACCATCTTCACATCGGGTAGGTTAGTGGAACGAGTCCTAGATGATACCTACCGATGAGCTAATAAACAGACCTAAGGAATGATTTACCTGCAATAAGCTACAGCTCAACGAAGACAAGATGCAGAGGATGATCTGCTCACTGAACCAAGCTGATAGTGTGAAGCTCTTGGGCTTTACTCTCAACCCTAAGTCCTCGTGGAATAGCCATGTAGCAACTATTTGCAACAAGTTAACTCGAGTAGTGTACTTACTGCGAAGACTTATCCATCTAGTGTCTGAACCTTACCTCATCGTAGCCTACCACTCACCGTTTCACAGCCACTTAAGTTATGGCCTATGGCTGTGGGGACATTCTCCAGCCTGCCTAGATGTCAAGCTGCAAAAACACGCTGTGAGAATGATTACAAGGAGTGGCTTGGATGATGATGAGAAAGGCTTGGATCACTGTCGTTTACTGTTTGAACGCCTTGGCATTTTGACAATATACAGCCAGTTTATCTATGACTGCGTTGTCTACGTGAAATACCACCTTCCAGATTTCAAGACGAGGGGTCAAAATCACCGGTATGCCACAAGACACTCTGAAATCCTGTTCTCTAGATTGAGCTTGATATGGGATAGTTTCCCTCAAATTGCCATCAGACTCTACAATGCGCTCCCATTTAGTATTGGTCGGTAGCGTAGTTGGTTCAATCCCAGCTTCATGTGCTAAAGGTTGTCAGTTCGATCCCAATCAGAGTCAATACATTTTGAGAAGGATCAGCTGATAATCACCGGCTGTTCATTTGTCATTGGGCTATTAATTAATGACACTTTTTAAGGAATAGTCGGCCTTAGTTTGTAACAATGACTACATTCGCTCATCTACACACTCATCACACTCATTCAAAATCCATATTCGCCCATATCTTGACGATCGGCGTCTTACGAATAAATAAATAAATTTAATGTTAAGAACTTGGATGGGAAGCGGTTTAAACTTGTGTTGAAGCAATGGCTTCAGACAAGTTTAAACCGCTTCCCATCCCATCCCATCCGCTAACTTCCCATCCAAGTTAAATCCTTTTATTCCCTAAGTGTATTCTTTGGTAAGACTGCAGAACTGTTGTAAAGACCACCGCCATCATGTACTTAGTAGTTTTAAATTTATGTTTCAATGTAAGTCTAAAAAGTGTGACACAGTCTATCCAGCTTCGCTGGTGTTCGACCAAGGAAAAAGTATCAAGTATCAAGTTTTGAAGGCTGTAATGTCTAGGACTAATAGACATGGTGAGATCTATTTACTTATCTGTCTGATGACATATTTATACTGATGCTACAAACCATTCACGAATAGCACAGTGAAGAGCCTTTTTATGCTAATGGAGACTTAATACAATCATTACTAAAAGACTGTACGTAGTCATTACCACTGTACATGCATGCATGGGTAGGTGGATTAACACCATTGCAAGTGGGTAGGTGGGTGAGTAAGTGGATCAATAACCACTGTACCTGTATGAATGGAGGGGGGATCAATACCACTATATACATAAGATGGGCAGGAGCCAGTCCCTTACAGTGGTCAGGTAGAGAGTTGAATAAAGAAGCACCTCTGTATGCAGGCTTTTTCTAATAAATGCTAAGATAGTGAGAGGTCCAGGAGGAAGTTATACCTGTTTCTAGTGTTGTACTCTTTCCTTGGTCAATTATTAATAATACAGCCCGATGTCAACCAGGTTTTTAGAACTGACTAGCCCAGCCCATTTAACTGTTATTATATTTTATGTACAGGAAACAACTTACCCTCCTCCTCTGAGATTTGGTACAGCCAGAATGCCCCCAAGATGGTGTATAAATACCAGTCTAGTGACACTGAAGGATGGCTGCAGACTGACGTTGAAACCCCCGTAACCATACAGCAGCACCGGATTCTTCCCATTCTTTTGAATACCCTAAACGATCAAAAGGGCATTTTGAATACTTAATTTTAAAGGGTTACAAAGGTAGGATTTATGGCTAAGCTAAGCCAACCTTTGAAAAGCTCATGGCCCAAGCTTGACAAAGGCTAGACTTTTCAATGATAAATGACATACTCAAATAATAAAACACTGTCTAACAATTTTGATTTTTTGTACAGTAAATTTATGAACCATAGCAATACAGATAACATTCATCCCTATGTTCTATATAACTTGTTTATTCATTTTCTAAGTTTTACACTTAGTTTCACACCCTAGAAAACTTTATGGCCATTAGGGCCATGAAGATCTAGTCCTGTGTTGGGTTGAGTATTGTCAGTCAATGTCAAGTTCATTTCTACTCAGAAGGTATTCCATGCTAGACTTGTTATCTGTCAAATTGCCATCACTAATTACAATTATTAGAATTAGAGTTTACTTTGATGTCAGAGTAATCTTTATCATCACTTTTAAATCAAACATTTTTAGTAATTCCACAGTTAATTTTTGATTAATGCATTTTCGCCAATTACAGCATCTTCAGATTATAATAACCAAATTGTATGAAAATATAAAACATACGTTAAAAAATATACAATTTGTAAATATTAAATAACAATAATGGATAAGTAGTTAAAATTTAAAAACAAGGTTTTGAATTATTTAAGTTGTTTTCTAGTTCATTTCTAACTACAGGTAAGTATATATTATTAAAACTAACAGATGGCTGAGAAATACAGTCATCTTTTTTTATGCAATGAACGCACTCCAAATTTTCAGCCTAAGTACTGTATTTTACATGTCGCACTTAAAAAGTTAGAAAAATAAAGAGTTAGCACATTTTTATTTTTTTTGTCCTCAAAAGGTTATCACTAATTTAAGATAAAGAATACAATTTTGACTATCTCTGTTTAACTTTAGTCCAACAACCAAAAAAGATTTTGACTAAGTTCCTATAGAACCCATTGAACTAACTAAATTGTGAAGGCCTACAAATTCACAATTAATTTTAAATGTAATATGTTTTAAATATATTATTATTTTTCTTCATTAATTTCAATTGGCTTGTTCTTATTATTTTCAAAAAAAATTATAGGATCAATAATAATTCATACATTCAATTTTCTATTTATAGCCAAACCGTATATTTTCCTAATTGATCTATATCTGCTATTCCATTTACTTCTTCAACATTTTGATTTTATCTCTTCAACAATCAGGAATCTTATTTTGCTATGACATGTATTTCTTAATAGTTCTCCATAGGGGCATTGACCAAGGACATGGGGCACACATTCAGTTATATAATTCTCAGTTGTAAAGCATTGTATATACTGAAAGAGGGAATCCAATACATTAATGATTCATCTTGTTATTGAGATCAGTTTCTTGATGTAACTTTTGGTGTCAACAGCTTTTCAAATCATTCATCAAACAGTGTGGTATATCCACAAACACCTAAAATGTGATGATATAAACTAGATGTAGTTCATATCTAAGATTAAATGTAAGAAAGGGAAATGTTTGCCATAATTTTGCCTCAATAAAAAAAGAGTTTTTTTATTCTATTCTAGCTGAAGACAACTAAGAATTCTGTTTTAAACCTACTGTGCAAATCTTTAACAATTTGACAAATCCTTAGCAAATATCCACAAACACCTAAAATGTGATGATACAGGGTGCGGCAAAATGATCTGACGGTTTTCTTTACCTTACAGTTGAGCGAATAGGTAGTGGGGGGTGGTGGGGATATGCGCTTCGCAGAGCCCACTCGTGGACATTTTTAGTAGCCATGGAGCAGTGGTCGACTGAGCATCGTGCGTTTGTTGTCGAGGCGTTTTTAAAAGCTTTGGCGATTCCTGCGTTGCTGTTCAGCGGCAGTTCCATAGGCTTTTTAATGTCGGTCCAAGAGGAAGAGTTCCAACTCGTAACACAATTCTGCTATGGGTGAGTAACTTCAGAGCTACCGGTTCGGCGTTAAAATGGAAGTCGACAGGCCGTCCAAGGTCAGCCCGGACGCCAGAGAACATCGATCAAGTAAGAAAAGCTGTGGAAGAAGTCCTCGACGTCCGGCTCGTAAACAAGCTGCTGCTTTGCACATGTCTGATCGCTCGGTAAGACGGATATTGCGTTTTGATCTGCATTTTCACCCATACAAGTTAGCTATTGTTCAGCAGTTAAAGCCTAATGACTATGCAAAGCGGAAAGCATTTGCAGATGATTGATCTCATGACTGATGAAACAATTCTCATTATGAGCGATGAGGCACATTTCCACCTGGACGGTTATGTAAACAAACAAAACTTTCGTTATTGATCACCTAAAAATCCTGAAGAACTGCATGAACGTCCTTTGCATAGTCCTAAGGTTACTGCGTGGTGTGGTGTATCGAAAAGTTGTGTAATTGGACCGTATTTCGTTGAAGAGGATGGTCGAACAGTTACGGTCAACTCACAACATTATCTGATCATGTTGAACAACTTTCTGGTTCCTGAACTTCAGAGAAACCATTTATTGCACAGGAGGATATGGTTTCAGCAGGATGGAGCAACTTCCCATACGGCTAATGAGGTGATGGCCTTTTTGAGAACCAAACTTCGTGGCCGAGTCATCTCGCGATTTGGGGACATTGCATGGCCAGCTCGCTCCCCAGACCTTAGTGTGATTTTTTCTTGTGGGGTTTTCTTAAAGCAAGAGTTTACATAAGCAAACCACGCACGTTGAATGAACTGAAGGAAGCCATAAGCCAAGAAATCGCCAACCTGTCTCATGCAACGTTAGAGAAGGTGTTTGATAGCTTCAGTGCGAGACTAAAAGAGTGCTTGGCCAAAGAAGGACACCATTTGAAGGACGTTATCTTCAGATCTTAAACTGATGGAAAAAGGTTGAACTGACTTTATTTTCGTTAATTTACATGGATACTATTTTGTAATAAGCAATAAAAACTTTTGCATTGCTTTTAATTTTTGTGTTGTTTTTATTTTAAAACCATCAGATCATTTTGCCACACCCTGTATAAACTAGATGTAGTTCATATCTAAGATTAAATGTAAGAAAGGGAAATTTTGCCATAATTTTGCCTCAATAAAAAAGTGTTTTTTATTCTATTATAACTCAAGACAGATATGAATTCTGCTTTAAACCTACTGTGCAAATCCTTAACAATTTGCATAATCTAATATTCTCTGATTCATTATTAGAGAAAAAAATAACAGTGAATGTGTTTTCTACAGTAAAATTATAAATGAACAGTTGAAAGAGAAAATATCAACATATATTTACCTTTTTATGGACAATGAACATTGGCACTTTGGTTCCATCTTTGCTGTTATAAAACACTTGCCGGGTTTCATACTGTGATGGATTGAAGCCTGATACCTTCATTTCTCGAAACACCTGTACACAGCATTTTTATTATGAAATATGATAGTAAATTAATGTATGTTTCAATTCTAATGATTTTAACAAAAAAATACGTTTGAATAAAATAATTTATTGGTAACTAATAAAAAAGTAAACAACCCATAGTTGTTTAGTGACTGAAGAAGGTGGTAGTGGCTCCTAAATATTTCACTAACTAATTCTTTGTGATGTGATTGTGTTTCTATATCTACAGTGTACCAGTTTAACAAGTATGCTACTTTCCTTTCTGTTCATTACATACGTTTCATTACAAAAATTGGCTGATACGTATGTATATATTAAGACATATAATAACAGATAGTTCTAATAAATATAATTATATTTGGAAATTTAATTCACATATAAAAATAATAAAGCATGGCGTGCCGCAAGGGTCGGTCCTGGGCCCACTCTTGTTTCTTTGTTACTTGAAGGGCTTACCGGATGTTATCCCTGCGGGTAGCAATATTTGTCTATTTGCCGATGATTCAAACTTTACAATAAAGGGAGATACTAAAGAAAATGTAGAAATTTCATCATTTATTAGTCTGTCTATTGTTAAAGAATTCTTAAATAGCAAAAATCTTCTTCTCAACTTAAGTAAATCAAATTTTATCTCTTTTTGTACAAAACAAACAAGAACAAAAATAAACCCACAAATAGTATTAAATGATAAAATAATAGAACAAGTTGCAGTTACAAAATTTTTAGGTCTTTTTATTGATGAAACCCCGTAAGTTGGGTTTCATCAATAAGTTGGGATAAGCATACTGATCATGTAATAGGTAAAATGTCAACAGGCTTATTTGCGTTGAGGCAAATGGCAAAGTGCTATAATCTACACACTTTAAAAACAATTTATTTTGCCTTAGTTCATGCACATCTAACTTACGGACTAAGTATATATGGAGCTACAAAAAAGAGAAACTTAGATAAAATTTTAGTCCAACAAAAAAAGCTTTAAGAATTATGTGCAAGTTAAAAAAAGAGGACTCAGTTAAACATATCTTTGCTGACATGGGAATACTGACAGTATATGGTCTTTTTATTCTAGAAACTACAGCTTATGTAAAACAGAACTTTTTTCCAATGTCAAATAACCATATTTATAACACTAGAATAAGTAGACACGTTGAAACACATAAATTGGAATTTAAAAAAAAAATACTAAGTTTATAGGAACAAAGTTTTTGCACAAATTACCAAAGCATATCACTATAGAAAGTAACTTTCATAAATTTAAAGCTAGAGCCAAAGAACATTTGATAAAGTTAGCCTTGTATTCTATAGATGAATACTTACAAAGTTAGAGGTAGTCCTCTACTGTAATAAAGAATTAAGGAGGGCCAATGATTTTATGTTATTAGTTTTTAGAACAAATTTTGATAATATATAAAATGACGCTATTTGTTGTACCTGTGTACATTTACATAAATAAAGAAATAAATACCCAACAAAAAATGATTCTGATACCAAAATGTTTGTGTTGATCAGCGCAAACAAACACATAAAAATAAAAAGAGATGATTACAATACCATTTAAATTAACAGAAATAGGTAAAAAATACTACAAGTTGTGATTTTGGGTTTTTCGAATTTCGAGGTAAAATATGTGGTTTAAATTCGGAATTTGCGTTACATTCGGGTGTCTGGCCTGCTTTACGGCCATAATTCCGGCAGTAATATAGGTGAATTCGGTTTTTGTGGTTAATAGTTTGTGTATTATTATAATGATAGCGTAATGGCTAATCGCGATTCACCGCGAAAGTAGTTGTTCCAATATATCTCGAGAAATAATTGTTATAGACGAAAATGGTTTTCAAATTTGTATTCGGCAAAAATAATCCTCATCAGAAAAATAGTAAAAATAAAAAATGATTAAAATACCATTTAAATTAACGAAAATATGTCAAAAATACTAAAAAATGTGACATTGGTTTTTTCGAATTTTTTTTGCTAAAATGTGTGATTTCCGCATAATAAAAAGCATATCTTGTGAAAATACAGTCAATGCTAGACCCATTTCAAGCAAAAATTTTCAATTTTTTAGGTGGCAAGAAATTGCATAGATACCAAAACATAAATATCTTGTATATTAGCCCAGTCTACAAGTTGCAAGATTAAACCTTACCTACAATTTGGCCAATCACCATCACAACAGCTTCAGTTCATACCAAAACAATTTAACTAATGTTCAACATTTGCGAGTATTGATTGATTATGTGCCATTGAATGTTAAATATAAAATAGAATTATGTGCATTCTCGATTTTAGTACTGCTCCTAACAAAACCATAACCTATCAGTTTTTTCACTAAAATTCAGACTTCATAATGCATATGATCTTGTCTCCCATTAGTAAATAACAAAAGAAAAGACTGAATGGTGGGTGGGTGAGCCGGTGACAGTACAACTGAGATTTAATTATTGTAATTAAATAATGCATATTAACACCTGATGCTGACCATCCGCTCCTATTCTGTGTCTTTGTGTGAATGTGTGCGTGTGTCCTCAAGTTGGTCGTCTGCTGACTTGAGTTGATCAAATTTCATCTGATGACACATGCGCTGAAACGAAACTACGAGGGTGTATTTGTTTTCAATTAAATGATTGAACACACTTACTTGTTCACTAATAATATTGTTGTTCTTTGCTAGAATTGTATGTAGAAATGTATGTAGACAAAGAGACATTAACACAAAGGAAATGTTTTGCGACCACGATATTGTATCGCCTTTGTCATACTATTGGTTCCAAATTCTCAGTCATGCTGTTGGCCGGGCAGGGCAGTGGCTAGCACCTAAGCACAAGCGACCCTCCTTCCTCTCTTCTCCACACGAGAACGCACACGAGGTACAGTCAATGCCATACAAAATAGTCTTCTCTCATTTCTACGTACAGTACAGTGCCCAGTGTCATGACATGGACTTTATTACATAGAAATATTTACATCTCAGTTAAGAATGACATATACTGATATGTTAACGATTGTGAGAATTTAACCCGTTAAACCCACTGAATGTCGTATGTGAATGTGACCTAATTCAAATTAATTTTTAAATCAAGTAGTTTAAATGGATCCATTGTTGAAATAACTATTCCGAAGTATATATAATCCCACCCACCCATACACGTACAGTGATAATAACCCACCTGCCCACCCATACACGTACAGTGATAATAACCCACCCACCCACCCATACACGTACAATGGTACCTACTCAATATTCCCGGTTTTCAAGGGCAAATTGAATTTCTGAATATATCCCGGTTTTTTCCAATTTTCCGGTTAATAGACACTCTGTAAGCCTTTCCTTATTTAGACTAATAATTGACCAATCCGAAACAATATGTTTCTTTTTTTATAATATGAGCCAGAACACATTTATTTTGGTGTGTTAAAATGATTTGATTTATCACAGAATGTTTTGTTTGCTTTTACTACAAGTGCTAGTCACAGCATGCTAGACTTGCAAAGTTATTATTATACTTTGAATACTTAGCCACTACAGTAATTTCCATTAAACAGTTAATCCATGTAATAATAGTTATAAAGTACCGTACGTGAACCTTACATTATGAATATCAGTGCATCAGAATTGATTGACAACCAGATAGTCAATTGAAATCTGGTATACTTGAATCTGGTATTTGAAAACTGCTATTTTTTATATAGAGCACACAGTGTTAAATACTTGACTTAATTTGTGACAGAATTGACACATGTAGATAAGCTATTATAGCTTTCTAAACATATTCCAAGTAATCTGTTGAATTTTATTCATTACTAGAAGACACCCCTGCCCTCTAATTACTATATAAATTTTTCGGAATATGTAATGAAATGAAAATATTTATTGTAACTGGCTGTATCTTGGGCATACATATTGTCTTGAATATTTCACAAAGAAAAATTTCTGTGAACAAATTATTATATTAAAGTAATCAAATTAAAATCCTAACACAACTTTCACTTATGTTTTCTAATTGTTTACGTTTGTGGTTTTCAAAATAAGCAAAGGGGAAATTTCTACTTCATTAGCCCCTTTGTCTTACAAAACATTTCTAATTTTTCTTTTGGTGTTCTAATTCATCTTGCTATTGAGGTAAACATCAGAAGCAGAACCTTATTAATTAGAGAAGATCATTTGATTTTTCACAAGATTATTTTTTGTGAAGATATATAGTTCTTGCAACAGATTCAAGTAAAGAGAGTCATGGAATGAAAATAATCAATACTACTTATTAACAAATTATCATAGTAACAGTACAGAATAGGAGTATTCTTATATCTGTAAAATTGCATTTGATATATCTAAAATATTGCAATATAAAACATGTATGTGATAAGGCACTTACACAAGGTACAAAGTCGTCCTTCGACAAGTCACATCTGTATATAATTCCAGGACTAAGAAACGAGGTAAAATGGTAAAATATTTCAGGATATTTTCTTTCTCCTGAATACCCAGTTATTGTACCCATGTCCAGTGGTAGTGTCTTGATAAATTTTCCTGTGCTAAGATCATGTACTTGGAGAATATTCTGGAAAAGAGTAAATAAAATATTATGTATATGTTTATTAATAATGGCCTACCTATTATAATGGGACTACTTGGGTCCTAATAAATGGACTATGAAATCCTAATAAATTGGCTAAAACATCAAGCTTCAGATAATATTTATTTTTAGGAGAACCACAAAGATTAGATTATACATATTATAATTTGTTTAAATCTGCATTAAATGGCCTTTATTATTAAGTAATTTAAAAAGTATATAATACTAACATAAAAATAAAAAAATAAATAAATGTAAAAAAGTTATTAAATTATATTTTCTAAAATTATACTGTTCTTTTGTAATAAAAACTATATTTGGTCAAAAATTTATATTTTTTATTAGGAAATTTCTTATTCTATAAAAAGAATATAAGATTAATTATAGACATGACTTTATTAATCAGTTTACATAAACTATTTATTTTCGTCACTGTTCAAATTCAATTTTTGTAACTGGTCCCATTACTTTCTAAAACATTTTAGGCCTAGTAAATATATACTGAAAACTGTGCTATTCTATTTTCTGTGTATGACATACAAATAAAAGAGTTATAATAATAAACTAAATAAAATATAAATGAATTTTATTGCTTACAAATAAATTTTTGCATGAAGAATGGTAACGATTCTTTTCCCTCAAGCATAAAAAATTTCATACAAAATAAAATATAAAATTACACAAAAATATACAAAAGTCACTAATTATTATATTTACATTATTTACAAGACTCCAGACAGTATTTTATAATGATTTTGCTTTGTATGGTAGGCTTAAAAACAGTTTTCAATGTGAAGCGTCACACATGTTCCGCACTGCTTACACATGTTCCTAACGTCTGCCCTTATGTTGTGTTTGTAACACACCTTACAATTTCTATATAGGAATTCTTTCTTTGGAGTTGGTGGGATTGGACAACCTTCAGCCTGGAGTCTGACTTGGTTGTCTTGACTAGATCGTCGACCAACTCCGCACTTATCTGGTAAACTGACTTTTTCTAAGATCTGTTCCACCAAATTCAATCTAAAATCTCTGTAGTGAAAATTAGTCTTGTGTAATATCTATCTTTTCCATATGCAGAAAGCATTGAATATTGCCATATCCATTAGGTAAAAGAAGATTTTTTCATAGGCCTTGATAGTTTGCCTCATAATTGGGTGAGAGGCAAGGTAATGATCCTGCACATCAACACCTAACATCCCTTTGTTATAATCAATTACGGCTTTGGGTTTTTTTATTTGAGCCGTTTCTCCTTTTCTGTTGGTACATTCTTTATCAACAGCAGTCATATCAATACTGTTGTGCATGGTAGACAGCATATGAGCATTTTTCTTGTCCATCTATTTTATGGCAAGAATTCCATTGTAACTTCTACGAACTGCTTCACCTCTATCTAGGTCGATGTTGATAGTCATCAGGCATGTTTGCTCTGTGGGTTGATACTGTTCCTACAGCATAATTTTTCTGATTCAATAAAAGGTCTAACAGTTTAGGTGAAGTGTACCAGTTATCAATGTATAGCCTAAATTGAGGAGAGGCTCGACAAGCTCGACAAGAAGTGTAACACCACTTCTTCACTGCACAGTAATCCTGGTGTTAGATCCTAGACAGTATAGATTAAGGATGGGATATCAAAAGAAAATATCGATAATGGTATCGATAAAATATCGTAGTCATAATATCGATACCCGATAATATTGATATTTTTCTATCTTACACAAGTACATCTCAATACTCTATCCCTATGGAGGGGTGGTGTGACAGTGCATTTATATACTAGTTTTTCTGATTGTTTGTAGTTTATTTATAGATTATTTGTTGATAAGGCTTTTTTTCCTAATTGCAACCTCAGTATATTATACTATTATCAAAGTGTAGCTGGACGCCAGGGGATTAGGACCGACCCGACCCATGCGGGACCGACCGCACTCCTGCTTGACTTAGTCGACCTTTACAATCAATAAGTATTTTTTTTTTAATTTTGCCATCTCAAAATGGTTAATAAATATGAAATCTACTCAAAATTACTAGGAAAATGATACCAAACAATCTGTGATTTGCTGTAGTGAATCTTAAGTGAAGTAGTTACAGTATTGAAAAATATTGCATTATTTATAAATTACTGTGAACAATTTTCGTAAGATAAACTAAATTAAATAATATATTGTTTGATATCATTTTTCTTGTAATTGTGAGTAGATTTCATTTATTAACCATTTCAAGATAAAATGGCAAAATTAAAAAAAAATACTTATTGATTGGAAAGGTCAACTAAGTGACTCATCAAGCGAAGTGCAGCTGGTCCTGGGTGGGTTGGATCGGTCCTAATCCCCTGCGTGTGTGTGTGTGTGTGTGTGTGAACCTACCTGGCGTCCAGCCACACTCCCAGTTTGATAATACTAAAATAATACTTCTATTTTCAATGATTGTCGACACTGTGGTGCAGTGCTGTAACCCAGCTACTTGGGGACAGTGTTTGGGAGATTTCAGGCGATAGGTTCCATGCTCGGCCCTCTTACTACCGCCACGGCGTTTGCTAAATAATTGCCATCGACGTGGATACTACTAGAGAAGTCTGGGGTGTCCATGTTGGATGGTGGTCAAGATAAACAACATCTGAATGTAGCTTAGGAAAGAGAACTGAGTTTCAGACTTGTCAGTTAGCTGAAAATCAGACCAACGTTGTTCAGATTCCACGTAACACTGTAGGTTCCATAGTTCACCTGGCTATTGGGTTACTTATAAATAGCCCTTTCCGAGCTAAGTCAACTCGGTAACAATGACTAAATTCGTTCATCTTTACTCATCACACTCATTAACCCCTCATATTCGCCCATATCTCTACGGTCAGCGTATTAGAAATGAATAATGAATAACAATTTTTATTATTACAACAATCATTCGATAAAATCGAGGGTACATGGGGATCGCATCCAGACAAATTGTTTGCACTATTTCTCAATATATTAACCTTTTTTCAATTAATTAATTTAGAGCTAATCAAAGCTGGCAGTGATTTATAGAGAACCCGACGAATAGCACTCACGTGCCCAACTCGTCGACTTTAAACAACGCGCTTCTTAGTTGTTTGGGAAATGGCGGCGAATTAATCTTCTTAATTACCACACAGCCTCTGATTTAATGATACCATTTACCGGAGAACGCACCAGCCGCCCCCGTTTTCCCCACACATTGGTAGCTGAGCTTCCCATTTTCTTAAATATTAATTCGTTTTTTTAATTGAAACAGTTCATTTACTTTCAGTAAGCGAAGCCGGTTCACAGACATGTCGCCCACGACACGCCCGTTCACGAACATGTTGGCCGACCGGCAAACATAACTTTCACTTCTTCAGCTACACACTCCGTTATAAACTTTAATACTATCCAACTCCAACAATTTTGTTTTGCAATAAATTTATTCCAATTTTCTTTTCAATAAATAATGAAAACAATGATCATGTGAAACCGGAAGTACGGATCAGCAGTGTAGACAGGCCGTTATCGTGCTTGTTTAAACCTGTTTATAGGCTGCGACCACATGCATCCGGTGATTTCAACACCGTCAATTTCAATAAAATTTCCTCATTTTTCTCATTGGCCAGATTGCCAAAAAAATAAATAAATAAATTAGCAGTGAAAACTTGGAATTATTATTTTCCACCGACGCGTGAGTGCTTTTAGTGTCACACCCCCCAACCTCGTGCCCATATATTTAATTTTAAAGAAATATTCTCTGATATCTTAATTAAAATCTTGCAAAATAAATTTCAAATCTTTATCAGAATATTTAATCAGTTTCAATTTAGCCATTTTCAATATAGTAAAATGAGTAGTTTTCTAGACAGCCTTCTGCATTCAAGTCATGTTTAAGTAATTTAGGAAAAACTTAATTTTGAATAATTATGTTTTAGACAGACTAGATATTTCATTCATTCATCACTTTTACACTTTTCTCAAAATTACAATTAAGTTCATTTTAGACGCAACCATATAATTTACTAATTTATTTGCAGGAATTTATTTTAATTACACCTTGTTTTAAGTAGCCTTAAATCAAGTAAAAACGAATACTGTAGTAATTTCTCTCAATGCTTGGGTTACAGCTAATCCACAATGAGATTTCACGCCAATTATTTTCCAAGAAAATTTTAATAATAGTGTAATCCTCTTTTCAAACAATAAAAATGAAAAATCTATAAAAAATGTAAAAAAATTATAAAATGTAAAAAACAGTAAAATTCAAAAATAAAAAAAGAAAGAAAGAAACAAGTAACCATATAGAGAGGCTTAAATAAGACAAAGAGTAAAAATTGGGCTTAGGAAATTTTTAAGTAACCTGAGTGGTGAGGCAGTTAAGTACTTAATATAATTTCTTTTCAGCTTGTATTAAAAGCTTTAAAACCGATCCACATTGTAGAAACCGGTTTTTTCCACTCCAAGCCACCCAGCTATCCTGCCGTATCCAACTCCACAAATAAGCCACAAAGGTAAATAATATATTATTTACTGTCAACTTAAATTCTTATTCAAATAATTAAGGTTTTCTAGCTGAGCTACCTCTTGTGGTTCAGTGTTCTCCCCTCACTTTATAAATCAAGTGAATTTAGTGAATTTCTTACTTCTCTAAGGCGCAGTTAATATATACTGTATATATATATATATATATATATATATATATATATATATTCTCATTTATCAAAGAAGCAAAAATTAAAATGGCCGAAAAGCCAGTATTTGAATGGGAACAGCGATCCCAGGGTACTTCTTGGATCAATGAGCTAAACGCCACCTAGGCGATTGCTCAATGTAATAAATGGAGTTTGACCCCAATGTCCACCTTGGAGGCTGATAGAGTCCTTCTCAAGGATTATATCAGAACTACAGTGGGAGCCGCCAACTACGCCTGTAGCTGCTACGGCGCCAGTAATCATTCAATCAGATGCGGATCAAAGCCCCGGTTCCGAACAGTGACTGGACTGTTACAGGCCATGATTCAGGCAGTTGGCAACCAGATCGCCAACGCCCTCGCTGGTCACGAGACCGTTCAGCGCACCCCCACACTACCAAATATCATGAGGGATTTGGTCACATCCGCACCCAATTGTAACGGCGTCAAAGTGCGCTCGCTACTGGACTTCCTTAAGGTCACACGCCGAGTGGTCATGCTGGACCTAGCCAGCAACAAACAGCTATTAATATTATTGCTGCCCAAAACAGCAGGTCAGCTGAGGATGATGTGGGCCAAAGCCTTACTTAATGACACTCCTGTGACTCAATTAATTACTACACTAGTCAGCACATTTATATCTGATAAGATCGTTTTGTTTCTTAAGTATGTTATTTGTTATTGTTTAATCTAGACTAGTTTGAATTTATTTTCTATTATGTAGATAACAGGCAAATAATAGAGATAATTTATAATAATGAGTAAATGAATGTATCTTAACATTAATGATTTAATTTCTTACTACATCTCATACCAATAAATTATTAATACTATAAAATGATTCAGTTTATTTTTGTACCTACTAAGTTTCAAATTAATGTATGCTAAGCTGGAAAAACTTCCCTTCCTACATTTTCTTAAACTTTGGAGGAAATTAATTTCCCTCCTGATTCCCTCTCAAACCTAAAAATCTCCTCCAGTCCAAACCCAAAAAATCAATGATAAAACCCTAGATTATATTATTACTTACAAATAGATAGCTCGTCTAATAGGAATATCTATGCCAGTAATTTGGTTGGTTAGTGAGATCTGCTACTCAACTGGTTTAAATTGCATTACATTTACACGGAGTACATTAGCACTCCATAATGGATCACAAAAACAGCTGATAATTTGAGACATAAAATTTAACATTGGATGAGAAATCTATCTATGTGATTAAAAAATCAATGATAACTTAGACATGCAAGTGATGAAAACTTACCTTGACATCATGTAAATAGCACAGGACTAGTTTGTCCTTACATGCAGCACTGGCCCAGTCCAAGACATCACTGGCATGCTGGGGTACTAGTGTCTCCCATTTGTCCTGACTAGGATTTTCTAGGTCAATCTTAATCAGTCTGTAGTTGGGAGCATCTTTATTCGTACGGAATATACACACTGGTCCATCATTGGTAATATACTACATAAAAACATTACAAGAAAAACAAGTTAGCTTATTTTAAAAACCGTTAATTATTGCTCAAGGACCACAGATTGCTTTAATACATTAATGACATTTTACTTGTTTAGTCTGCTACTCTACAAAGGCAAAACTTTAATTTTAAGTATAATTTGCAAAGCTAACTTAAATGTATGTATGTTTTTCCATACATATCTGGAAGTAATGTTTTTAATAGGGTATTGTGCCCAAGACTAGTAAAAAGGGAGAGGAGCGCAGCTCACCTGATAAAACTAAAAACAGACACATTCCCAACACAAAGAACAGAGAGTGAAATATTTCAAGGCCTGAGATAAAGGCTCAGAATTATTTTATATCGTGTTGTGTATGTGCCTGTCTTCAGTTTACCATTTTATCAGGTGAGCTGCGCTCTCCTCTTTTTACTGATGCCTAAAAGTAATGAATTTATTTAATTATTCAACACTATAAAGATTATGGTACACTTGCAAATGTTTAATTAGTGTCAAAGACACATTGAAAAAATTTACTTTGTTTTTCTGTCATTTTAATGGAATGCCCAAACAAAATACCTTTAATCCATTCACCCCTCACAAGACAACTGTTGACTGGACACAAGAATCCATTAAAAAATGGCAAAAATGCAATGTTTTAGTAAATAAAACATAAACATTGTTGTCACTAGAGTATTACTTAATGTGTCATTTTACTCAATATTAAATTCTTTACAAAAGTCTAGTGTTAAAATATAAAAAAACATTTATTTTAATCATAATACATTTATAAATAAACAACATGACTTTGTAAATATAAATTTTGAAAGTAAACTTATTTTTAATACTTGAATATGTAAAAGACAAAAAAAACTTATTTTTTCATGAAGAAAATTTAATTCCTTACATAAAAAGTATAACAATTAATTACTTATACATAATATAGTATTAAGAAAAATTATATTTTGAATCACTATACATCGTACTTTTTAGGTTTTAGGTTAGGCCTACAATAGATCTCTGTATTACTTTCTGGTTGGCTGGTTGTAAGCCTATACTCAAATTACTTATCAAAATTATTAGTGGGTATAACCATTGAATTTAATATATAAAGAGATATATAAAATTCAATGGTTTAGTGAACTCTCATACATATGGGAGAGTTGTGGTGAGATTGGAAAACTGTTTTGAGGCCCCACGCTATAATGTGAACAGCCTTATTTCCTCTCCCTCTCTCACACGCTTTTTTGTCTCTCACCTCCCTCCTCTCAACCCACTCCTCCATTCTCCAGTCAGACCATCCTTCCCCTCTTTAGGTCCACAAGCAACACCGCTCCACCACAATAATTATTTGTTTCCTTTACTTCATTCTGTTGACTTTTATTTGGGTTCTTGTTTTATGATCGTTAACATCTCTTTAGAACAATTACTATTGAGTTGATACTATCTTAATAAAAATGTCTGTGACACTTATATCGAATTAAGTAATATTTATAATTAAATAAATTGAAACACCGTTTTTATTTGTAAATAGGCATACATGAATAAGGCAACTTTTTCAAGTTCTGTGGTCCATCTGGAACAATCTTTAATTAGCGTATCATCCTGAGTGATGGGATGACACACACATAAACCAAAGATGTTGAGTAATAACTACACTATTTAAAATAATTAATTATAAATAACAGGCAACTTATTTTACTTGTCTGCACTTGATAAATTATTGCAGTTATAAAAAATTTAAGGGCCGCAAAAAATAGTGCTAGTGCATGCGGCCCGAAGGCCACGTAGTGAGTAATCACTGACCTAACTAAAAGATTGCAATGCCCTTGCACGCATAACAAATCACAGGGAATAATGTCAAGGTTTATCAGCGTGGCGACAGTACACAATTTGGGCGGCCAGGGTGGAGAACAGGAAGTAATTCCGGATGAGCGACTCGAGAGAAAGAAAATAGGGGAATGAGAGGGGTAATTAGTTTCCTTTACTGCTCACAGGTTGTGCTCTAAAACAGTCAAAACTTGAGGCAATTTCGCCTTCTTTAACTTGATTAACAACAGATAGCAGTATGGTCGCTCCCATATTCCGTGCCTCAAAATTTAGGCCTCAATATTTGATAAATTCAATCAATACACACAAAATCTATAAGGAAAGAAGCCTTACATTTTAATTTTCCTGGTAGATTAAAAGCAACACATTTTGTATAAAATACATAATGTAAAACAATATATGAATTTCATTTTCTCCTTCTACATTTCCTTCTCTCTCACTTTCACCAGGTCACAAGAAAGATGCAAGCTACATAAATCTGATTGTATTTCGGATTGAGGTAATGGCCCTCAGATTATAGTCAGAGGAAGATCCAATTTTAACATGACTCAAATCAGCTATTGAAGAAATATATATATTGCTGTTAAATAAAAAATATTTATGGACCTTTAATGCCTGGGTTTTATAGATGGTTGAACAGCCATATTTAGTACAGTAAAGCCTCGATTATACAAGCTACTGTACAAAGTATTTATATTACTAAATACATTGGTACGGATGTATTTTTATGCGAATGAGATAGGGCACATCTATTTTTCAAAATCTAGACTAAAACAAAGGGCCATGTTGTGCTCTTGGTTTTTCTTTTTCATACAAGATTTTATGCCAATGTCATTGTTTTTTTATTTAAAGTTGCAATACTTACGTTTCTAAAATACTATTTCACCTTATCATTTAGCTCCTAATTTAGCTTTATTATACATTATTATAAATTTTACTTTATTATAAATTGGCTAACATATTATACAATTTCATATATTTTTTAATATTTTGCACTGGATCAACCTTCATAAGGGCTGTTTCTGGTATTCATATGTGTTAGACAGGCCCTTTAAAATGATAATAATCTTGACCTATGCTTGCGTTTAATATGTTTGTCATACTTTTTGTGGACCATCCTCCATTGGAAGTGAAAAGTCACTAATTACCATAAAAAATGTTTCTTAAGTCTAGTAGGTATTTACAAAGTTTAACTTTCCCAATTTGAGCTAAGAAAAGAATATTAAACCGTCTAGAACAGAACCTTCATTGTAACTTTTAAAACTTGAAAACCAGCGTCATTTTTTAATGAGCGAACCTTTTGAGGTCGGATTTGTAGGTTTATGTTCTATTACTAGAGAGCTTCAATTTGATGTACTACTCAAACTATGATCTCATTTAAGATCTTCTTCTGGCTTCTTGTAGGCCATCCCCCTGATATGACAGAAAAATGGTAGTTACTTCAAAAAGTACATTAGTATGTGCACTAATGATGTACCAAGTTTTGTTGGATTATCTGTAATCATTCAGAAATTATCAAGCCGTTCCGAGACTTTTCTTCCACACTGTATAACTATTTAATGGACATAAAAATGAACAATTTAAATCAACAAGGAAGTGTAAACTAACTCATGAAGAATGATGAAAAAGTGTAGAAACTTACTTCATAATCAGCCTCAAACTTGGTAACCACAGGTGTTAACTTAAGTTTTCCGGTAATTTGTCCCCCTGGTAATGAATGGAGATCAGCAAAGTAGATGAGGTTATCTTTACAATCTTTACGAGGAGTTATTAAAAGCCATCTTCCACAGTCGCTTACTTCAGCTCCACTGAGAACATAGTTATCAATTTAAGATCATTATTTTAGCTATGGCTTTTTGTGTTGCTTAGCTTTTCTATACAAAGCAAATAGGTTTTTATTTTAATTCAAATTGTATTTTTCAAATAGTGTATGAAAAAATTAAGTGACTAAAGGAATTCAGTCTTCATTCGCGGGGTTCCACTCAAAAGTAAGTAAGTCATCCATGTGGAACCTTCATAAAATATGTATGGTTCTATAGTTTTTTTATAAAAATAACTAAAAATGCATAATATTATTACTTATAGATTGTACATTACGATATAAGATCGATTATTGACTTAGGTTGAATTATTGAAATTCACATTGAACAATTAAAATGTGTTGATATATGTATTTATGTAAATACCACTCAAAATATATAAAAATGTATTCAAAGGTTTATTCTATAAATTAATAAAAACTTCAACAAAGTTTTTTTGCAACTATCTCCACACACTACAATTTCACTTTTATTTTTTACATACAATATCGTATTATAGAGTGTGCTTGGTAATAAATATAACAATTTTTAACTAGCGAAACTACAAACAAAATGCAATAAAATGGTGGATATTTAACTTTTTTTGCTTGAGCCATCTTAATGTGGCAGTCGTTTTAAATTGTTCAAGAAATTTATTTATAATTTCTGAATGTTGAATTTACTCAAATAAAACATTATTTTAAACTCAATGTGATGCCATTTTCAAAATCTAAATACAATTTCACACAAG
>JAQJVL010007552.1:0-23437 GCA_035578905.1 Stictocephala bisonia
GTGGAGGAGTTTAAGTATTTGGGAACAGTGTTATCGAGCAATGGGAAAATGGAGCAAGAAATAAGTAACAGATTGGAAGTGGGTGGTAGGTTTTTTGGAAGCGTGAAACACCTGGTATGGGATGGAAGTGTACCACAAAGGGCCAAGGTAGCAATGTTTAAAACTTATTATAAACCCATGGTGACGTATGGAGCTGAGACGTGGAGATTATCGGAAAGGGAGTGGAGTAGGATACAAGCGGGGGAGATGAGATTTCTAAGAGCCATCAAAGGCAAAACACGAAGAGATAGGATCCAGAATGACGAGATAAGAAGAGGTTTAACTGAAGAGAGTTTGAGAATGGGGGTGGAGAGGTCACGGTTAAGATGGTACGGGCATGTGAAGAGGATGAGTCAAGAAAGAATACCTAGAAGAATGGAGGAGATGGAAGTGGTGGGCAGAAGACCCAGAGGAAGACCTAGGGGAAGATGGTTGGATGGCGTGAAAGTCGATGTGGAGAAGAGGGGGGTTGTGTGGGGGGAGGTGATGAGAAGAGAGATGTGGAATAACAAACAAGAATGGAGAGGCTTGGTGAACGCCCGAACCCAGGAGTGAACTGGAGCGGGTTTCCGGATATGTATGTATGTATGTATGTATGTATTAGTAGATAAGATTTACCTGTATAATGAGACACTATTCAAATGTTACTTTATGTAAATGAATCAATAAAGATGATTTGACTCTGACATCACTTAATACGGTTATTGAAGAAATACTTAGTAATTAAATTAAAACCATTTTGAACTAATGACATGCCAATAACGGCACTATCATGATTTATATAAAGTATATTATCATCTGCATATTGTAAGATTTTACTCTTAATTTTAAAGTGTCCTAAGTCATTTACATAAATATTAAATAAGGTAAGTGATATTATGCTTCCTTGTATTAGACCGCAAATTTGTGGTAAACTAAATAATGATCTCCTATCTTTAAAGTAGTAAACAAAGAAAGCCAGAAGAGTTCCTCCTATCCCTATATCTTTTAGTTTCTTTAGTAATATTTCGTAATTAACTTAATCAAATGCTTTACTCGAATCAGTTGTTACTGCAATAACAACCTTGTGATCATCGAGTGTCCTATTAATATCGTTAGTTATCAATTCTAAAAGGTTTATTGTAGATTTATTCTTAATAAAACATATTGCTGTTTACTGATGATTTTACGTTGTATTAAATAAAGGTTTAATTGATCATTTAAAATACATTCAATTATTTTCATTATAACCTTTGAATATAGGCCTAATATGTGTCATTTAAATTTTTTGTGGTATAAAATCTATTTCAAAAATTCTCCTTATTAAATGAATCAATATTAAATACAAATATAGCACATTATTCTTAGTATCTATTGGTCCAATGTTCTCAGGACCGGCGCAGCAATTACTATTAATTTTACTTAGAGCTTTGAACAATAAATCGTCATTTATAGTTTGGAAATTCATACTTACCCTATTTTGTAATTACCATTAGACAAATGTTGATCAATGTCACAAGGTTTCCCACACATTCCACTATTTATATCTTCAATCGGATATTTAAAATGGTCATTAAATCTATTGGCCAAATTGTCAACATCAATGTCCATATCAAGATTTAAATTATTCTTAACTGTTTATAATATTGATGGTTTCTTTCTTTTATTTATTACCTCATTTATTAAATTCCAAGCTTTCCTTGGGTTATTTACAATATCTGATGGATTTTTTAAATAGTAATCATTTTTAGCGTTTCTAATTGCAGAAGTTAATTCATTTCTCTTATTTTTAAATAACTGTCTTAAATACAAGTTATATTTATCTCTCTTTATCTGTCTCCATAAATAATCTTTTTGATCTACCAGAGCCCTAATACCAGCCAATCCAGGGATTCATCTGCTTTCCAATCTTAGCTAAGAGTAGTCTTAGACTTATCATAAATACACTTAAGAGGGGGCCGGATAGAAGCCGGCCGCCGCGCTCTGACTCCAGCCCGTTTAACATGGGAGAAATATTTAGTTTCTAAATTACCGCCTAACCGACGGTTATTTGAGAAAAATGAAGAAGTAGCCCGAATCTACGAGTTATTTACTATTATTAGAGGTAAATAATTTAAACAATAATAATTTATATTTGTTACAAATTGACTTTTAAGAGAACGTTTTTCCCATTTAAACCTACGAATAATTGACTAATTTGAAATTACTAGTTAAAACGTTATTTACTGTGATAAAAATATAATTTTTGCATCATTAGAATCCTTATTATTTTTAGTACGGGGAGACTTCGATTTTTAAAAAATAATAATTTGTTAGTAGTTATTTTTGGCAATTCTAAAAAATGTTTGCATGTAGATGTTACTCATCGGGCGGTAGAAGTTCAGAGATATCCTCACAGAGCGCTGCACCTTCGTTTGTAGTCTGCACTCTGCAGTCCTGTCTATTCCACGCCAGGAGTCAGACTGTCATTGATATATTTTAAAACATAATGCTTGATTTCTATCTTATGTGAATACATTTTTACGTGAACATAATAATTAATTGTGTTTAGATCTAGTACTATAACACATATAGTAAAGATTTAGTTCTTTATAGTAAAAATATTTCCTTATGTGCATTTTTTTTATTCAGTAATATAAATGTAATAGTTATATATATGAAACATATAGTTTTTTAATGTTGAAAGTAGCAAGATCATTATTATTGTATATTATTACAATATTAGTTTTTTTTAAACATCAAAGTAAAAATAAAACAGTGCTAGAAGGTATTTACTTAATTTTCTACCTGTAATGATCGAGGCTGGCGGATTACTATGTAACAATTCTTTGTGTTAATATATGTTACAATTGTATCTGACAAACTTATTCTCAGATTATTAACATTTGAAATTAATAATTAGGACAAAATGTCTGTGGTGCTAGGGAAGTTTAAATTAATAATAATGTTACATGTAAAGGAGTATGAGAATGTTTATCTGGAGGTGTATATGTACCGTTGTATAACATAAACTGTGTGAACCCTGTCATCGCAGCAACATTTGGCGACAGACTTTCACAGATTTACAACCCATACCGGATGTACGAAACAAAGCCAAGAGGGTAGCGCGGCGGCATCCAAAAATTCCAGTCACAAGTGTTACTAGCCTTGACCAACTGATCGTGAGCGAGGTTCGATTATGTATTGAAACAGTTTAGACTACGAAACTTGTAATTACTGTCCCTGCAACCAATAAAGATTTGTTATGAGTCTCTTACTGACCCTTTTCTTATAAAACATGTTTATAATCAAGATATCGTAATTTTAATTATATCAATCGCCAAAGAAGACGGTTTTCTCTAGATTTTTGATTTTTTAATGACTTACTGAGTGATATAGTGATCACAGAAAATAAAATTCAAGCTATGAACAGTGTGCTCAAACACCGTGCTCTGAAAACAGGAAAACGCGTTACAAAATACGGAAATCGTCAGATTGATGAATTATAGCAGACGAGCCATAAAACGTAAATAAGACATTACTTGATAACACATGAAGACCTTACTAGGCAAACACATGAAGACCTTACTAGGCAAACACATGAAGACATAACTAGGCAAACCCATGAAGACCTTACTAGGCAAACACATGAAGACATAACTAGGCAAACGCATGAAGACCTTACTAGGCAAACACATGAAGACATAACTAGGCAAACACATGAAGACCTTAATAGGCAAACACATGAAGACCTTACTAGGCAAACACATGAAGACATAACTAGGCAAACCCATGAAGACCTTACTAGGCAAACACATGAAGACCTTACTAGGCAAACACATGAAGACCTAACTAGGCAAAACCACGAAGACCTTAATAGGCAAACACATGAAGACCTTACTAGGCAAACACATGAAGACCTTACTAGGCAAACACATGAAGACATAACTAGGCAAAACCATGAAGACCTTACTAAGCAAATCCATGAAGACCTTACTAGGCAAACACATGAAGACCTAACTAGGCAAAACCATGAAGACCTTACTAGGCAAACCCATGAAGACCTTACCAGGCAAACACATGAATGCCTTACTAGGCTCCTTGTATCTTGTTACATTATAATAGGCTAGCATATACATTTATTTATTTTAAAATTGTATTAGGTTAAGATTTTATCCACATTCTAAATTCATAATCTAAATTTATTGTATAGTATTATTATTTACTTACTTTTTAGGTGTTCAATATTTAGTTATATTCTCCTTGTATGTACAGTTTACATTTTCTAGAGCCCGGGTATGTTGGTTATATAATGATTTTATTTTTATTTTATTTAGTTAGGTGTTCCATGTCTGAAAACAGGAAATCGTAATTGTAAAAGTTAGAAAAATAAGTTGTGTCAGTTATATCTGTACTGTTGTCTACTATAACGGTATAACTATTTTACTGGGTTATTTATATTATTATTTTAAACTTAGTTTTGTAATACGTCATTAAATAAGTTGTATTAAGTTTCTTATAATTGATATTCAATAAGAATTTGTTTAGTCATTAATATTGTAATAGTAAATGATCGTGTAATGCTATACCTTTTGGTGTATTTGTAGTGTAATGATAGCTAAGGAATGGGTGATATTGTTTAATGTAATAAAGAAGTAATTTTAAACTCGTTCCGTTCATTTATAAAGTACATGTTTAGTAGTAAAGTCAGGTTTCATAACCAAAGTATGGTGTTATTTGGAGTCATTTTCCTATAGTTTTGTAAGGTTTTATCCGCTGTCAAAATATTTCAATATGAAAACAATTAAGGTCTACAACACCGACAGAACTACAACTAACCGTAGGCTTACCACTCAACAGCTAGGACTCAGGCTTGTGACTCTAGAGTGACCTTGACTCAAAAGATAAACAAACTACCACGTATCAACTATCAACCCAACAGGACGGTAACCTTTTCATCTTCCAAGCAGAGTTAGTTCGATATTCCAACGGTAGTGGGAGTTCATTCGTTGGATATAGACAACAAATTAATTACAAATACAGTAAGTACATACGATAATATAACTACACATTACTTTATTGTAGAATGATACAAACGAAATATGACACATTGGGTTTTTAATTATTGCGTACAAAGTATAACCTAAACACATGCGCGATGTAGGCTACACTTGCCGCTTGTCTGTAGTTGTGAAACGGTGAAATAACGTTAGAGCTGTGTTGTTTTCTATCTAGTATTCATTTGGAAGTTGGCAATGTAACGCATCTATCGTTTATACTCGTTCAAAAAAGAAAAAATATACCAGCTGAATATAATGTAGGATAAAAGTACTTATAAATTAAAAACAGAATAAAATACCGTTAGGGGCCTATATGAGTTTTTGAAAATCGTCAGGTGCACAAGTAAAATAATAAAAAGTTTCATGAAACACGGTAATCTTGTTTTCTCGTGAAAAGTAAACAAAATAAGCGTTTACTGATAAGACATAGACATGGGAATGGATATAATGATCATTTCGAAGTCAGGGTGCAAATCAGTATTTTTATGTACGTCATTTACAAAAATACTTATATCATTTTATAGATTTAATAACGTAATAGCGACTATAGTGCATATTGATTAAATTATTATATGCTGATGCAACATTTACTCTTATTTTTAAAACAGGTAGTACTAAATGAATGTATGCTATTGCTATTCGCGGGTTAATAATTAATTACAATATCCTTTTTACTTAAGCTTTGTAGAAGTTAGATTGATTACAGTTTGATGTTTGTGTTTTTATGAAGACAATATTGTTAATATTATTTGTGTTATAATATTAAATGATTAAAATATTAAAAACGTGTGCAATATTTTAAAAACCTGAGTCCACTAAAAATATAAAAGGTAAGGCTTGTTAAGATTTAATTGCAGTAATTTGTGTTATTCATACAATGACTAATAAGCAATAAGGACTCTATTATCATTTTTCAGTTGTAATTGAAAAATGGTTTGATGATATTGAGCTGCATAATCAATATTTTTGTCACGCCATTTTTGTCATCATACTATTATATTTAAATTATCAGATACTCTAATTAATTTCGTTCATTTCACATGTGTACTAATGTGTCATTAAATTATTTTTATTTTATTTTCTGTTAGTTTTACATTTAGTCATTCGCTTTTATAAATTGGTTTCATTCGTTTGTGTCAGTTACTTGTAAATATTTTAAATATCACAAACTCTAATTTTTTGAACTACCGAAGGAATGAGGACAAACGGACCGCGGAAGGCCCCAGACAACCCTGTTGACTGGCGGTGTCAGTCACTCGTCCCTTCCCTTCTGTTGTTCTATAAAAGATTAGAAAGAAAGTGAAGTGATGGTGCAAGGGGCGAACGGCCGAGCAATAAATAAATGCCTTGTCAGCCTAGCCAAGAAGCGCTCCTAGTGCCTAAAACGCCAACTACCAACACAGACAACGTACTGCACTAAACACCGCTCCCTGTGGCCGTTCGCCAAACTAAAATGCGATTTTCAACCTGACTCCGGAGCCCTCTTAAATCTATCAACTGATTCATTGTATAACATTGTAGGATCATCTATATCTAATAAGGGCCACCAATTTTCTTGTTGTATTGCTGTATTTAACTTTCTTGTACTAATTATTTCTTTTAAGCCATTTTCTAGGTTTACCTCCTTGCTAATATCAATAGTTATACCAGGCCAAAAGTGGTCTGCTATCTTATCTTCAATTACATAGGCTTCATGTTTACATTCTTTCAACTTAACATTAATATGATCTAAACAGGACTCAACTAATATATTATTGTAGGACTCTGCCCTAGTTGGTTTAATTATAGAATTAACTAGGCTATAAGCGTATAACACATTTAGATAATTGTGTGAACCATAGACTTCTGAAAGATAACATAGATTTATATCTCCCAACAAAATAAGGCTTTTTCATGTTCAATTAATGCATTAGAAAGTAAATATGCTAAATCTAAATTAAATGGATTTACATTCATATTTGGGGGCATATAAAATGCTACAAAAGTTAACTTGTCTAATCTACACTTTATTTGAAAAAGCAAAAATTCAGCAGAATCAAAATTTAATTCAATTCAATTTTTTATTAGGGGTTTTCCTATTATAAAAATCACAAACAACTTTCCACCCAGAGAAGGAAAGACAATTTCTTTCAACACTGAATACTACCTGTTGATGATAAATTTTGTATTATTATTTTTAAAAGAAACAAAAATTATAAAAATAAATAAAAGTATAAATAAATCAATCTTAGTTAAGATTAATAGATTTTATGATTGAAGATGAGATCCAAGACGGTTTTTCATGCCACTATGAAAAATTAAACTATTTTATCTAAATCAATTTCTCTTATTATCTGAATAGCCTTAGACAAATTATCCTTCCTAACCATTATCTTGTTCCCATTCATCCAGATGAATCTATAACCCTTATTTTTTTAAAAGTGTATTAGCTTTAGCCATTAAGTTAGCAAAATATGGAGTAAGGTGGTCATTGAAAAAATAAAGACCTATTTGGATGAGTGGCATCGATCAAAGGAAGTTTAGGCTTGTTTTTTCTGACTGTACATACAGTAAAGTTTCTTTTTGCTCTGGTGTTACACTGGACAATAATTGGCAATAGATTGTTGCCAGATGGAAGACGATGGGCTGTGAACTCCTCCCTCTGAATGGAGTGTATAAGTTTAACTATAGGCTCGGAGACATCTTCTTTATCAGTATGGGGAATACTAGTGACAATGAATTTTTTGCTCCTACCATACTGTTTTTCACATTCCAGTTCAATTTTTAGGCTGTCGATGTCTTTCTCCAATGACTTGTGGATGGGATGAGGGAGGGGATGAGTTGTGAGTAGAGGCCATGCTTGTAGATCGGCTCGTGCTTTCTTTGATTGTTTGAGTGGTTTGACTGCATATTTTAGTGTGTGATTTGCGATATAACTGAAGGTAACTATATTTTCAATAAAATTGTAAATTTCGTTTGCTATTTGCTTTTCACCTGACGGTAAAAATTGCATTTTAGTGAGTGCAATTTCATGTTTAATTCGCCACCGGCTGGTAGGACGAGAGGCAAGCTTGCTGATAAGCAAAAGTCCGAGGGACCGTTATCGCATTACTCAAGCGTCTCTGATAAGGACTGCCCAACAATGCCACCTGCGGTCGACCCTGCTTTCATTGAGAAGAGTTTGAAAAATATTCTTACCAAAGACAGTGACGTTTTTGACAACCTAGTAATTAAGTTGTCCAAAAAAATTGAAGAAACGGTACATAAAGCAGTTTCTGACGCCTTAAGACCTTTTAAGGAGGAAATTAATTCTTTGAAGGGACAAGTGTCGAAGCTAGCTGAGATGGTGCAGAGTCTGGACAAACAACTGTTGCAGAAGACGGATGACCTTCAGCAGTACCAACGTAGAACTGTGTTCGGGTCTTTGGAGTCCCTGAGAAGCCAGGTGAGGACACAGATCAGCTGATGGTCAGCCTCTTCCAGGACCAGCTTGGAGTGGAGCTTCCGGTAACGCCATCTGTCACTCCCACCGCCTCGGACCTGTGCCGCAGCCCCGCCCTGATGGCTCCAAGCAACACCGGCCGATCATAGTACGGTTTGTTAGCTACAGAGATCGGCGAAGGGTGTTTGCCGAAAAGAAGAAATTGAAAGGATCCGGGATGGTCATCAGGGAGGATCTTAAGAAGCTGCGTCTGGAGGTGTTCCGGAGGGCTTCAACCATCTTCGGAGTCTGCAACACACGGACTGTAGACGGTCGGGTGATGTGGATCGACGGGGACGGCCGCCGGAGGAGTGCCATTCGAATGAAGGACCTGCCTGTTACCGCTGCTAAGACGTAAGATATTTAAAATAATCATGAACAAATTTGTATTAAAATACATAGACAAAAATATAAAATTATTATTTATTAAACCTTCATGTGCTCAATCTTTAGTCGTCCATCCATGTTTTCTATAAATATTAGTTACAAATATATTTTTATTGATTTATTATTACTATTTGATTATTAATTACTATGTTTACCGTTATTATTTAGGTCAATTCAATTAAAGAAAAGTAAATGTTGTCTTTCATTAAATAATAGTTACACATTTAATTTCATTGATTTATTATTATTTTTACTTTTACAAAGTTTTCTTTATTATTATTATTAATTGTGTATATTTAACGACAAATTATTACCATCTTAATGTTCCACTTTCAACAGCACATTAGCACAATTATTATATCCACATTCGGTCAGTATTTACATCACTGCAACCCATTATACAACTAAAATTGCTTTGTTAGTAGGTTATCTTGCTCTGTTGTTGTTAGGATGCATTTTTGGTGTGAGTGTGTGTGTATATGGTTTAGAATAGTAAGTTTTTATTTATTTATTATTATTATTACTTCCCCCCTATTAACTGTTTATTAAAGCGTATGCTAATTTAAGTATAATGTATGAAACCCGTACTTCTGCATTAATCCTGAGCATTTTGAGTGTCTTTTTACACTTTTTATTGTTATTTTAAAGTAAATTCACAATCATAATTGTGTATAGCTCTATTACATTCATTTATTTTCAACTTGAAGTCAAACCAACTTTAATTACCTATGTTTTTGTTGACTCAGAGCCGATCAAGGAGACGTAGGCCTATTATATATCCATATTTAATATGTATAAGTATCTTTTAGTTTTGTTGTTATGGTGTAATTGTTGGTATGATTGTAGTATGAGTGGTGTGAATTGTTCCTCCAAAATGTGCCGTCCGCTGCCGGTCGCATTGTGCCCGTGGTGTCTCACTCGCCCGCCGTGATACCTGACGCTCCTCCCGCCCTGCAGACACACTCGCACCCCCTGCCTCAACTTCTCTGCCAAACTCTCGTCCCTTTTTCAAATACTCTCAAGGCAGCTCACGTTAATGCACAATCCCTCTTCTGTCATATTGACGAATTCATGACAATATTTCAATTGTCTCTTTTTGATATCATATTAATATCTGAGACTTGGCTTAAGCCTTCATAGTGACAAAAGTGTCGAGCTATTTGGTTATAGTCGGCACTGGTGGCGCAGTGCTGTAACCCAGCTACATGGGGACAAAGTGTTTGGGAGATTGTAAGCGATAGGTTGGATGCTCGGTCCTCTTAATACCGACATGGCGTCCGCTTGGTGGTTGCTATCGGCGTGGACACTACTAGAGAAGTCTGGGGTGTCCATGTTGGGTGGTAATCATTGTGCGGATGTTGTGTGGGGGAGATAACTGAGCATCAGGCTTGTCAATTAGCTGAAAATCAGACCAGCACTACGTGGTTCGGATTCCACGTAAAGCTGTAGGTCCCTTAGTTGCCCTGGCTGTTGGGCTATTAATAAATTGCCCTTTCTGAGGAACAGTTGAACTCAGTTAGTAACCAGACTACACTCATCTACACTCATCCTACACTCATAAAACCATTCATATTCGCCTTAAAATACGCACAACGTTGTGTCGGCGTCTCATATGTAAGAATATAATTTATTTAGAAATGACCGCCTTCACAAAAGAGGTGGTGGTGTAGCAATTTACGTCAAGTCTCACCTCCCTTGTAAAATTATATTTTCTTCAAACACTTTAATTCCAGGAAGACCTGAGTTTATGTTTATTGACGTTAATCTAAATGGAATACACGTTTTAGTTGGTATTTGTTACCGGGCACCAAATCTAGGGTACTTAGCTGATTTTGAACATATTCTTCTCGACCTTATGGCTCGGTACAGGCATGTAATTGTCATGGGAGACTTCAATATCGATTTGGTGGGTCAAACTACTTACAACAAAACATTTTTGACAACTATGTTTGACTCCTGTGACATGAAAATACTACCACTTCAGCCCACCCACCACACTGTGACTGGTGATACCTGGTTGGATATTATTGCCTTTAACAATCTCACCCATGTCGCACACCATGGACAACTCCCTGCTCCTGGCCTATCTAATCATGATCTCATCTTCTGTGCCTACAAACTTCAGCCTCCTAAATCACAACCCAAATATATTCAACATAGAAATTATAAAGCCATAGATTTTGAAGAATTTCTTTTCGATTTGCATGTAACTCAGTGGGACGATGTACTTTTTTCCCCTGACGTTGATAATATGGTACAGGCATTTAATAACATCTTAATTACCTTGTATGACAAGCATGCTCCTTTGATTACGAAAAGAGTTACAAAGAAGCCTGCTCCTTGGCTTACTGATGATATTCGACGCCTTCAAAAAGCAAGAGATCTATCGTTTACAAGAGCGAAACGCTCAAAGTTACCTGAGGACTGGCTATCCTATAAATGTCTTAGAAATAGTACTCAACAACAAATACGTAATGCAAAAGCTAGGTACTACTATAGATCCTTTTCTGGTCTAAAAAATTATGGTCCAAAGTCAAAGAAATGGGACTTGGTAAACCCATGGTTGAAAAATCCATCAACATCGATCTCAATACCATCAATGATTATTTCGTAAATATACCAGTGGACCAGTCAGGTGTTCCTGCTTACATCGAACAACTTCATAGATTGCCCTTACCTCATTTTGAGGAGCAGTTTTCCTTTTCATCTGTAACGGAGGCTGATGTGTGTAGAGCAGTCATGAGAACTACAAGTAATGCAGTCGGGTCGGATAATATTCCTATTAAATTTATCAAAGATACTTTGCCTGTCACACTCCCAATAATTACAATGATTTTTAATAGGTCTCTCATGTCTTCCACTTTTCCAAACATTTGGAAAAGTGCTATTGTACGCCCACTTCATAAATGCTCCTCTCCCCTGTCACCTTCTGATTTCAGACCTATTAATATCCTCCCAGCATTGTCCAAGTGCCTTGAAAGAGTAGTACATGAGCAGCTATCATCATTTATAGAACGTAACAATATCCTGTCCAATTTTCAATCTGGATTCAGACTACAACACAGTACCACATCTGCACTTCAAAAAATAACTGACGATATTCGTCGTGCCATGGACAGTAGACAATTGACACTCTTAACTTTATTTGATTTTTCTAAGGCCTTCGACTGCGTTGTTCACCCTCTTCTCTTACTTAAGTTGAAGAGGAGTGGATTTTCTGATGGTTGTGTTGACTGGGTGAGGTCATATCTATCTGACCGTAGACAGTGTGTGAAAGCTGGTAATGGTGCTTCACACTTGAGATCTGTTACTAGAGGTGTACCTCAGGGTACAGTGCTAGGGCCACTTTTCTTCTCTCTTTATATCAATGACATAATTAATGTAATTTTAAACTCTAAATTTCACTTGTACGCAGATGACTTGCAGATATATCACCACTTTTCAATTACTGACTTGGTCAGATGTGTATTTCTTATGAACTCCAACATACAAGCTATTAGCTCTTGGGCCCTCCGCCATGGATTGAAACTGAATGAAAATAAAACCCAAGTCATAATAATTGGTTACAGCAAACTTCTTAACAAACTTAACTTCTATGACATCCCGAAACTTATTCTCAACAACCAGGCACTTGAATACAGCAACAAAGTACGTAACCTTGGACTCACTATTACTAGGACCTTGGGATGGGCTGAACAGGTAACTGAAATTTGTAACAGAGTGTTTGCAGGCATACACAGTTTGAGACGGATTGCACTTTACTTACCACTGAATGTCAAAGTGTTGCTAGTAAGGGCTCTAGTTCTCACTCACTTTAATTATTGTGACGTCGTGATTAATGAAATGTCTGCCGAGCTCTCTGAGAGACTTCAACGTGCACAAAATTACTGCATCAGATTCACATTTCATCTTTCAAGAAGAGATCATGTAACCCAATTCTATGATCAACTTTCTTTACTAAAAATTAAGGGGCTCTATGAATTTCACACCATTTCTTTCTTACACAAGGTATTGCACACGAAGTCTCCTAAATATCTGTATGATAACTTCAAGTTTTTGTCTCATATTAGTGCCCGGGAAACACGCAGGGGTGCTTCGCTTCTTTGTATTCCTACTCATAGAACTTCAATATTTAATAAATCGTTTATCGTAAATTCTTGCCGTCTGTGGAATTCCCTTCCAGACGGTATGAGGAACATTGATAATTGTTATCGCTTCAGGGCGGAGGTAAAAGCCTTTCTCCTGCGGGTCCGATGATAGCCGGTAGTGTTTGGCAAGTATCTGGAGGATACGTATGAATGTGGTTTGTACGTTTTTCCTTTTTTCTTTTAGTTTTATGATTTACTATTAAGTTAATATATGTATGAATGAGCGTGTGATCCAGTTGGAGAGCGTGTGTGAGGATGTAAGTGGAATTTCATAATCTTATTTTTATTTCTAAGTATGTTAATTTATTTTATACTTGTAATTACATATATCATTTAACTATGGTTATTAATATTATTTACTTTAAAATAGTTTTTTTTTTATTATAATAGTTATTGTTACTTTTATTCAGTTGCAATTACTGTATTTAAAAACAAAACTGTTATAATTGTAATTATTTTTGTATCGGGTTAAGTGGAAGAAGGGACTTTCTAGTCCCAACTTCGCGTGGTTAAATAAAGACGTATTTCATTTCATTTCACTTGGTCTTCTCTTCCAACTCTTTTCTTTTTTATATCATATTAGTGAACCTTTCTTCCAACAGGTTGACTAAAACCATAATGCTGTCCACTCTATCTACTATTATCTTTTCTTGTCTTTTGAACAAATTTTCTATAAATCTTTTTAGATCCTGAATATTTGGGTCATCTGTCTCTAACATCTTGGTTAGACTACCTAACACTTGGTGTCCTATTCTTCTTGTTTCGGAATTTAATACATTCAATTCATTTTTACTTTTTGCCTTCCAAGTATTCTTTTTAATTCCAGAGCAATCATAATGATAACCTCCATTACATTTGACACAAATTACATGATCACCATCAGATGGAAGATCCGTGTCACACTGAATACAAGCCATGTTTAAATAGTAGACAATAAGTATATTGGAGAGATAAGACATCAGCAACCTTACCTTAGAAGACAAGTTCACTAAAACCAGAGTAGTAATAATATAAACAAAAGGATCACATAATCACATGAATTTTCAGTGCCACTGGCACTTCTTCAGGTGATTAGAGAGAGAGAGAGACTTGACATGGGTTCCACTATTGCTGGGTGGGTGGCAGTGGTGGGGGTTGTACATCCATAGAGCAACTCAGGTATTGATGCAGTTTTTTTCAGTTGGTATACATATGAAGTTTGCTGATGGGGAAGAGGTTGAAGGGAAGTGGTCTATCTTATGTTCAGATCAGGCGGGTCTCCAGATTTTGTTATCCATTGGTGTGCTAATTCCATCCTTCGGAGTTCGGAACCATTGGCATGGGAAGGAAGAGATCTGATTACTTTAGTGGTGTAACACTGATCAAAATTTGGTTATGGAGAAGAGTATGGGCAGAGACAGGTTTTTCAGGATTTTGGACTTTGCAATCTGTATCTGTCATCCTATCCAGAAACAGATCAGTCCAAGAAACTAACAAGCCTTGCCCTTTCCAATGGTACATACATATAAATCATGTTCATAGTGTCTATAAGTATTATAAGAAAGTTTCTTCTTTGAATTCTTTATTGGAGATTATTTAAATTACAAACTCAAATACTCGCATAAAATTATTCTTATAATACAATTTTGTTGATATCAGAAGATGCCTAAATTTTAGGTGAAAGGCCTTGCAAAAATAAATAATTTTATTACAGTATCTGAGAACTTTTATTAAAATTATTTATTAAATTTAAGAAAGGTTTGAAACATCATAACTAACTTATTTCTAACTGTTAGCAGTTTAGTAACAAAATTAACAGACTTATTTCTGATGGTCATCGCTTTTAGAGTTAATACTAACAAAATAATAAATAACAGTTAGAACAAGTGTTTTTTTTATTTTTTTTATTATTTTTTTTTTTTTTTATTATTAAGTTAGTTAATGTGGTTAGAATAAATGAACTATTAACATTTTATACCAATTGAAGAGTTTGTAGAGTATGTTGTTTTTTACAGGTACACATTTATTCAAACTTGGAATGGAAAACGGGTTTAAATCCTATGTGAACCAGTATAGCACCAATATAGCAGCAGCGAAACGAGGAGAGAAAACTTCAAAATTCACACACCCACTATTTAAATTTTTTTATTGATTACTACAAATCATATACCTGATTCATAAGTTTCCTGCGATCCTGGTCTGTAATACCTTCTTTTTAATAGTTTATTTCATTATAAACACTTTAATAAAATACAAACTTAGATAATTATAATAAGTTTCCTGTGATCCTGGTCTGTAATATCTTCTTTTTAATAGTTTATTTCATTATAAACACTTTAATAAAATACAAACTTAGATAATTATAATGATCTTGAAATGAGACGGCTGATTACCATGATATATATAAAAGAGCATTTGATTTTATAGGTCACATTTTCTGAAACCTATTTATGATGTACATATGAATCCCTTTTTAACATGCATTTGGCAATCCACCTTATATGACATAAAATAGGTTACCTTTGTTCCCTTAAATTGCCTGCACGTTATATCCGGGGCCCACTGTAAAGTCATCAAAAGTGAATAAATCTTTTAATTTAACGAAAAATACAACTTATTAATCAGTAACGTTTCACTAAATAAATTAACTATTTACCTCTAACAGTTTTTGGCAGCTCCAGAGGAATTACAACTTTGCGGATTAAATACTGAGTTCTATCACAGAACTCTCCCAAATGCCTGCTCTTCAAAATCTCGGTTGACATGATCTCGGTGTCTGTTGTGACTTGATTTTTGCCATCGTTAGGTGGCTTCACCTGTGGAAAAACAAAAAATGGATATAAGTTAACACTACAGTTAATATAAGACCCAGAACATGATCATTTTAGTAACTATTTAGTATAAGACTAATCCTCATGACTATTGTAATAAGAAGAGTAAGGACAGTTCATCTAGATTATCTGAGCTTTTCAATAAAAACACAAACTCAAAATTTACAAACAAGGTTTAGATATTTGTATCCGTTTAGGGTTTTATCAGAGAACACTGAGATGGGCTCCAGCTAGTATTTCTCATTAGGCTAAGCTAGGCATCACACACTTTGGTGGAATAATGAGTTAAAACTGAGTGAAGAAGCAGTTTCACATTGACATCATACATTTGTATTTATAATCACTTTAAATTGATTTAAATCAATGTAAAATCAATACATTTACTTAAGCAAATAAAAGTAATGTATTCTAACTATACATTTAATACAGATTACAATACGACCAAGTTATTCATTTTACAACCTCTAGAAGCCAAGAAAATGTTTCAGAAAATAGATAAGAACTTTTTTTAGAGTAAAAATTCTGAAATTTATAAAACTTTTAGAACAAATTCTTGTCAATCGCATGTGAAAATATAAATTTCATACATTCACGGTTTTTAGTGTAGTAAAAGTCTAAAGTTTATGCATAGTGAAAACTAAAATTGCTGGTCCAAATAGTATGAAAATTATTAAAACTTAGAATTAAAATTTAAAATACATATGTCATAACGTATAATTAAACTAGGAAAACAATTATGTGTTTGGATTTTTCATAGGCTTCTTGCTTTCTTAATAAACAATCTTCAAACTTGGGTAAACGTAATTTTTTTTGACAAAACTTGAACAGCATAACTGCGTTCCATTCTTCTAGCAACTAAATAAGGCACTAGCAAATATTATGAAATATTTCACAAATTGTACCAGCATTTTCTTTTGTACTAGTCTTTGTCTCCGTGTTGGTCTGCCTCCAAATTATCTGCTCTCATTTCATTTCATTTAATGTTACGTATTAGTAAACTTATGAACTTATTTTTATTATTTTCAAATAAGGGACCCGCAAATATTTATGAATTATTTCATAAATTGTACCTACATTTTCTGTTTTACTAGTCTTTGTCTCCGTATTAGTATGTCTCAGATTTTCTGCTCTCATTTAATATTACATATTATGGGTTAGGCTAAGTGCACTAGGCCAGGAATTAGTATATTGGAGAGATAGAACATCAGCAAACTTACCTTAGAAGACAAGTTCACTAACACCAGAGTAGTAATAACATACACAAAAGAATCACATAATCACTCGAATTTTCAGAACCACTCCTTTACTCACCTGAAGAAAGTGCCAGTGGTACTGAAAATTTGTATGATTACGTGATTCTTTTGTGTATGTTACTACTACTCTGGTGTCAGTGAACTTGTCTTCTAAGGTAAATTTGCTGATGTCCTATCTCTCCAATATACTAATATTACACATTAGTAAACCTATTAACTTATTTTTATTATTTATGTGTATAAAAATAAAACACTGAATGAAGTACATACTGGAGGAGATAAGGAGTACTTCAATACCTAAACAAGACAGGAACTATAAATAATTACCTGCATATCATCCCATCTCAAACAGGCCCACAAAATCCTCAACTGGAGAGCTGCTGCAGCGATAGTTTTGAAGTTGACTGTACGATAGAGCCAACATGTCTTAAACACAGGCCTTGAACAAGGGTAAGGCCAAGCTAGCTGATTCGACTGTAACAACCATTACATTATCTTCTCTCTACTGCTGGTGGAATTATTGTTTAACATCCTGATTAAGCCAGGTTAGAAAGAAAACAGGCTAGAATACAGTGATTAAAAATCATCAATGCTTTGGAGGCAAGTTCACTGTCACAAATCATAGTTCACCCTGTAATAAAGGCATTTTTTGTTATGAACAGGTAACCTCCCTTCTATCTTACCTGAAATTGTTAGAGGTAGATAGAACAGATCGTTTTTTTCTGTTTACCTACTCTCCTATTACAATGAAACTTGATTTCTCACTTAATCTAATACATATTAACAATTATTCTTATTGACAACAGGAATAAATTAAGATAATACAACATTGAACTAAATATATCTGTAAAATCCATCATTCCATTATATTTCCAAGTAAATGGTGAATATCTTTATCTTAGACTACATTTCTTATAGCAGAGTTACACTACCTACAGAATTTCATCGTAAGAGAGAGAGAACTTAGTCAAAATGGCTATGAAGTGATGGCTCCTCAACCGACAATTCTATGTGATTGAGGAGTTTCTTCAAGGAACCTACCAGGATATACTACTATACTATACTATAAATTAAGAGATTTAGCATTCTAAAAACCTTTTTGCAACACATTGCTTTAATAGGGATATGGAAGTGCATATTTCCATAAATATCAAGCGGAAAATTCCTACAAAAACAGAACTAAAAAGTGCTACTATAGTAAATATAGTGTCAAAATTTAAACTTAAAGTTCCTTAGTAACATAAAAAAACGTTTTTCACTTTGTTTATTTTTGTTATAAAAAATAAATTATTTTCTTAACGGACCTCAAATAAAAGCCATTTTTTAAAAAAGTTAAAAGGAAAAGTTATCTATGATTTTCAGGCCAGAATTGCATGTAAAACATGAGTGTAAGGTGTAAGCATTAAGGAGGCCATTATCGCTTCACTAAAAACGCCAAATATGTGAGTTTACATTTCAATGATTTGGTCTGTTATAATGTTTGTATTGCAACACTAAAAAGGTCATTTAGTATAGGTGAAGAAATGGTCTACAGGACCATAAGATGATTTTTGAAAAAAATTAAGTTTTTTATTTAATTTCTTACTGTGAAACTAAATGTAATGGCTTTAAAATCCATAATATCAACTTATAGTGGGGCCTACACTACACTGGGTCTTCAATAATCATAGTTGTTCATTACAACTGTTTATAATAATAATAAACATGAACTGAAGTAATCGAAGTACACAGACTGTTTCCAAAATTCTTCGTCAATTGCAACTGTAAACTTAAAATAGAAAAACATGTTTTAGCCCACTAACAGTAAGTCAGTTTCTGTTAGGGATGGGTCAGTCCCTAAAGTCAGTTCTCGGTTCTATTACTTCTTGACAAAAGAACCAGAACCGAGAACCAATGGAAAAATGTCGGTTCTGCAGTTCCGGTTCCAGGAAAAACTTAAAGAGGGAGATAGCTTTCATATCAGAAATGTTTCAACTATGAAAAGTACTGATAAATAGAACAATCAAACAATATTTAGCTGCTGGATAAACAAAATATATTTTTCAAAAATATCTGCACATACAGGCCACTTCCTTATCAATACGATTTGGCCCAGATAAACAACTTATCTTGGCTAGAAAATATCCACCCATAGTCAGGCTACTTCCTTATCAGGACATGACAAGAAACAGCCAACATTAATGAATAGCAATTCCCAGCAAAGGCACTGAATTAATGCATTCAGTTTTTGTTCAAGAGTCTGTCTTCCCCCAAGCTCCACCCTAGTTTATCGAGCTCCCTCTTGTTTATAGTGACCCTTTCTTATCACTTCCTGTGTTACATACAATCATTCTGTAGTTGCTGCATCCTATTGCAATGATATTAATTTATAACACATGTTAAATACATCATATGTTTTTCAATAATTAATTTGATTTGACAGTTGTTTTGTTTACATTGTGGATGGTAATTTGGGCTACATTACATTAAAGTTGTTGTGTCAGAAGAGGTTTATTTTCATTTATTACAGTTAATTATACAATATTTTTACAGAATCAGAAACATTTATTGGTCCTCCGAACCTAGATCGTTCCATTGCCTATGGATTATCTACATCAAGTAAGTGTAAGTGTAACATATTGTTTCATCTAATGACCTACTGTATACTGCATCAATTTTCATTCCTTTAAACATTAAATATGACTGACAGAAACAATGAACTTAAAGCTCTTATAAATAAAAGAGGTCAAATAAAGGCTAAAATCTCAAGATTTAAAACATTTTTTGAAAATCCTTTGAATCAGGAAAACATAGCAAGAACTAAAACTTAGGTTAAGTAAATTAGAACAGTGCTGGGTTGATTTTGAAAATGTTCAAGACAAAATAGAAAATCTTGATGACGAAACAGATCATTCAGAAGAGCGGGAAGATCTTTAAACACAGTATTTTAGATTATTTTCACATGAATATATTGTATTTACATTGTATTTTTCCATTATTTTCAATGGAAAAATACAAAATGAGCACATGCCTACACTACAAAAAACAAAATTAGGATGGATTATTGGTGGGAGATCCGTCACTAATAACAAAAACACAACTAGAGTATGTAACTTAAACGTTACAGAACGTATTGATAGTCAGCTACAACAGTCCTGGAAAATTGAAGAGGTATCTAACAAGGTACTGCTAACAAAAGAAGATGAATTATGTGAGAAGATATATGCAAAATCTGTTAAGAGAGACAATGATGGCCGCTACACGGTATCTATGCCCATGAAAGATGACATAAACAAACTTGGTTCATCAAAACAAGTGGCTGAAAAAAGATTATTTCAAGTAGAAAAAAGATTAAAGAAGAATGTAGATATTCAAAGACAGTACATTGACTTCATGAGGGAGTATGAACAGTTGGGACATATGGAAAAGGACAATTCAGAAAATCTGACAGAACAAGAATACTTTTTACCACATCATCCAGTGATAAAAGAGTCAAGCTCGACTACTAAGCTGCGAGTACTGTTTGACGCTTCTGCTAAGACATCAACTGGAAGTTCTCTGAATAATATCATGATAGTTGGACCTACAATTCAAGATGATCTATTCTCAATTTTAATCAAATTCAGAACGTATATTTACGTATTAACAGCTGACATTGAGAAGATGTATAAGCAAATATGGGTAGATCAAACTCAGAGACCTGTTAAAGATATTGTGGAGAGAAAGCCCATCTGATGAACTTCAGACGTACAAGCTGAAAACAGTACCTTATGAAACTGCGTGCGCCATACTTGGCCATTAAGACCCTCCAAAAGCTGGCTAGTGATGAAAGTCACAACTTCCCAGTAGCCTCTGAAGTAGTCATGAAAGACTTTTACGCTGACTGGAACTGACAGCCTTGAGGGAGCCACCAAACTCCAAAAGGAACTTATCGAACTACTCAATAGAGGGGGTTTTAACTTACGTAAATGGAATAGCAATCTTGATGAACTTTTAACCCTTTCCACTCCAATTATTGGGAACCCAGTTTCCCTATCAGCTCCATTTACTTTTAAGTAAAGATTGCCTACTACATTTGTTCAGTGGGAAAAACATATATCTGATAGTTCCAAAAAGCTGATGTATTTTTTCTTTGTTTATTCATTGACTAAAGTATAGATTAATATAAAATAAAACATATATTTTTATTTTCAATTTTTTTAAATTATATATATTTATTGGAACAAAATTGAATTTCTAACAAAAAAACGGATACAAGAAGAATTTTTGAAAAATTTTAAATAGGAAGAATAGAATTTGTTGTTTGTTTTCTGTTGTTTGTATCCTTACAAAAAAAAAAAAGTAATTTTCAAATATTTTAGACTAAATTATACATAAAAAAAATATATAATTATAAAACTGAGTTTTTTATGAAAAACAACATTTTTACCAAAAAAATTGTTTTCACTGCAACTAGTAAACAATTGCTCCATAAATTTTATTTTATTGCTTAGCAACAGTCAAAAGGTACATAATTTAGACCAAATTTATAAGTAAAGCTTTTTTCAATAATTCAAAACACGTTATCAGCTAAAAATATAAACAGACAAAATCTAATAGCCTACTTGCAACGCTCTTTCATTTTCATACCTGTTACACATAGGCCTGTGGTAAAAATACTTATGAACATACAGAAAATGTAAAAGATGAAAAGAAATGTTTTAGGCACATAACTAGTTGGATAATAAATTGGATAGTAAATCCTCGTCAAATAGTAAGCTGGTAATACCGTCATCACTGAGGTTCAAAATCAAATTTATTCTGTCTCCACTTCCATCATTTGGTAGAATACTACTGCCGTCGTCTTCATCCATTTTATTCGACATGAATCATCGTCGTACAAATAAAAATATTATGAATAAACAGTAAAACAACAACGATAACCTAGCAACAACAATGCGCTTTATAAGCTCACCACGAACGATAACATATGACGGAACAACGTGAGTGCAGATAGCTGTTGCAGTCAGCCAGCTGTTTACAGAGTAGCCACAGACGACAAACATTACATTTTCTGAGGTTTGTTTACCGATAAAAACTTAACTCAAACGGTTCCGAAAAAATTCTACAGATAGCAGCACATATCAAACAACAACCCTAGCGGTCAATAATGTAACTACGTCAGTCCAAATACAATCATAGAACGTTTTTATAGTGATGTCGGGCCCGGCCCGACATTGGAGTTAGTGCGGTAAGCTTGCGTGGCGGGGCTGCCCCACCACTTGAGTGGAAAGGGTTAAGGTCTTTATCACCAGACCTAAGAGAACGCCAACAACAACTATTTCCATCACAGAGTGACTCACTTTCAAAAACTTTGGGACTGTTATGGAATGCAGAAGACAACACCCTTCAGTTCACACACAAGATATCTGGTGTCTCAGATTAGAAGTCTCAAGATATTACTAAGAGAACAATTTTAGCATTAATTGCGAAATTGTTTGATCCACTAGGATTGGTGTCTCCGATTGTCATTCAAGCAAAAATATTTCTGCAAGAGCTATGGAAAACTTGACGTTCTCCCTAGAAATCTAAAAGAAAGATGGCTGAACTTCAGACACTGCCTGATATCTTTAAACAAACTTCAGATTCCTCAAAGTGCTGTGTCTTTTCAGGCTGGTGGCACTTTTGAAGCACATGGGTTTTCAGATGCTTCTGAGAAAGCATACGGCTGTGCAATTTATATAAAATACAAAACAAACAATGAATCACAAGTCAGACTTCATTGCTCAAAGTCACGAGTTGCACCTTTACAAACAATCTCTCTTCCTAAACTGGAACTTTGTGGTGCACTATTACTATGTGAACTAATGTCCCAAGTAAAGAATTCTCTTGGCAAAAAAATAAACAATTGTATCTACTGGAAAGACTCAAGTGTTGTCTTAGCTTGGTTATCATCAGATGCTTGAAGATGGAAAACATTTATTGCCAATAGTTTCAAAAATTCATGAAAGTACAAGGCCACAAGATTGGAAACATGTAAGAAGTGAAGACAATCCTGCGGATTTAGTATCAAGAGGAGTGAAAACCGAAGACCTTCTGCACTCTCAACTATGGTGGAATGGGCCTGCTTGGCTCAATATGGACAAATTACTATGGCCAGCTACACAAATTAAAACTATTTTAGATAACAAACTTCTAGAAGAAAAGAAAGAAAAGATAACTGCTTCAATTATAGTAAAGGGAGAGAACAACCACATGTTTTCCACTATACAAAAATGTTCTAGCCTTCAACGCCTGCAGAGAGTAACGGCATACTGTGTCAGATTTGCTTATAATTGTAAAAACCCAAATTTCAAAATACAGT